>JAECUM010017173.1:0-15914 GCA_016617855.1 Megalonaias nervosa | reverse complement strand
CAAGAACAGATCAAGGAATAGAAGACAAGGAAAAAGTGGAAGAAACTTGAAAAATACACTGCTGCTGCTGATACTTTACCTGCTTTTTCTCGTGCCAACTCCCTGAAAAAATTAAGGTTGCGATCATTTAGAATGATCAAGTCCCCACCTTCTTGCTGACAGACTTGTCTGGCTTCAGACCAGGTTTTACAATCGATGAAGAACTTGTAGCAAAACTTGTCTTGCTGATAATACTCGTACCCACTGCGACACATAGAAAAGCCTGTAAAAAGGACATTGCATCAGTTTATCCATTACGCGCTTCTATTGACTTAACATTCTGCATCGTTGTAATATAGGATCGAGTTCAACAGATCTTGTGAACACTGGAGTTTTAGTCAAAGTTTTAACTGTAGTATACGTTTCAAAACACCATGCAAAACAACTTAATATTCAGCAGATAAATTTCCATAGAATTCAACGTGACAATTTAAAAGAACTTGAAAGTATTGTGAATCAAGTCCAATCCTTAATTCTTAAACTCCTGTTGGACAAATAAAGTCGTTGCTAAATAAATTGCTTGTTATAGAGAGTATAGTATAAGCAAAATGTTATAGATGGCTTGCTAATGGAAAGGAAAGAATCAACATGGAACTTGTGACTGATACTCCTTCCTGTGAAGTGGTTTCCTGGGTTCCTTGAGATGTGAGGGAAGCCACCAGCAGGGAAGAAAGGACGGAGCCATAACAAGAACAAAAGGAACAATGAACAATGAACTGGAAACGATTACGGACATACATTCAAGAAAATGGATTTGTACCTTCGGTAATGAACTGAAAAAACTAGGATAAAGCAAAAGAACCGTATTTGGTAAAGAACTATATATCTAAGTTGACTAGTAACGCTACACAAGGAACATTACCTTCTGAACTTTTTCAAGAATTTACGATAGATATACTTGACAAACGAACAGTTTCTATACCTTCAGACTGCTCACTTTGCTTATGCTAACTTTCTATATCTATTAAAAAATTATTATGTATAGATATTTAGAAATAGAATTAAAGATTTAGTATTAACAAAAATTTGCACAAACACTAACGCTTAAAATGTGAATTTTGAATTAATAATTAAACTATGTTAAACATACAAGTGAATTTATTTGAAGGAACATAATTGTGAATTTTGAAATAGAGAAAATTGTGCAGCACGTGCACATGGTGCTCACTGTTGAGAGCACATTGCACGTGTGCCATGAGCCTAAGGATATGAACTTCAGCAGCTTAAAACTAAAATTTCTACTTCTGATATTATGCAAAAATTAATACGAAAAGAACTAGAATATAATCATTAACTTGAAATATAACAAATCTGAATGGTGTATATACCCTACTTCAAAATTATAAAATCAAAAGTTCGTAAAAAACACTTTTGATTAAAACAATACACATAAAAACCCTTCAACTTTTGACACTAGGGGGTCCCTCAGATGATGTTAATTCTGAGAAGGACCACACCAATAACGCCAAATAATCCTAAAAGTTAGACCAATAGTCCAAAAGAATAGTGATCCGAATGAATACCAGTGTCATTGCGAATGAATTCCAATTTTTAATGTGCCGATGTGCCAATAGTAACATCACAATGATCTAATACGAAGATTCTCAACATGTCCTTAGAAATCCCCAAATAGGTCTAAAGCACTTGCCATTCCAATTACTCAAATTGCAACTGAACTCGGATCTAAAATTTTCCTAAAAGACGTGACAGGAATATAGGCTGTTGACAAAACCCTTTACATACATACTTGACCCATGTCGCAATAGCATTTTCTCAATCATCTTAACATACATATATATACATACAGGCATAAACATACATACATACATACATGTGTATATATACACACACACACACACACACACACACACACACACACACACACACATATATACAACACCTATTTTTAAAATATCTTGATTGACTTGGTCCAGTATCGCTTTTAATAATGATATCGGAATTTAGGATTACGACCCATTCTCACAAGTCTGATCCATTTTCAAACTCCATGGATCCAGAGCTGCAGTCGCAAAATGAACCGGCATATCCAATATATTCGAGTCATTAGTAGTACTCGTGTCATACACTTCGATAGACCCTGATCAGCTGGTGCATTATGCGAGGGCGGATCAGGACGCCTTACAACTGCATTTGGACAAGACGTATACGCAAGTAAAGACGGGGCATCATATACAGGCAATTTTTAGCAATCAATTAACGTAATAAATTGTATGCTTACCAACGGCTAATTTGACAGAGGCTAATATGTCCACTATATCAGTAACTTTCTTTTCCAACTTGTCAATTCTTGTATTCGTTGCCTGGTAGTACTCATTAATAGCGGCTTCACTTTTGTTCATCGGGCATATACTTTTCATGCCACTCGCAAGGTCTTGCTGGATGACGCGCTGACAAAAAGACTGGTGAAACAGGAGCAGTAAAATCGATGCAAATATCATTTTTGCTTGTTTTAATCGACGTTCCTAAAACAAGTTAGATTTAGGTACACAGATGGATCAGCAAGCTTTTAGAATGCACTCCACATGCGTATGAACAGCCAGCAAAATGATCGCTATTGTCCTTCGACTATACGTGGGCACAGGTATAATGGAATATTGTGTGGTAAAATGTTCATGCGTTATATATGAATGAATTAAGACATCGGTTCATTTTTGCCTGAGCTATTTCAAAATACTGAGTTCGGTTCATCCACAGCAGCACGAGCAAAGTGCCTGCAGTGAGAGACCCGCACACCTTAAATTCCATGAGCTTGGATTTAACCATAACCAGAAACTTGAATAAAAAAATCTCTGTAGTGTCAAATTACAGATGAGTTTTGTCAGGAAGCTGTACACTTTACGGATGACTTTCAGAACTAACCAAAATGTCTGTAATGCAAAATATCTTACAGCAGGCTCTGCCCAACCAAATAAAGCATTGATTTGTTGAAATATACAAACACCAAAAACCTTTCTTCAAAAGATACTATTTGTATATATTAATATTAAAATAATACATATATAATGTTATTGTTACAAAAAACTGTGTCAGACACAGATCTGCACATGCATGTATGGATCCGTCAATGCACGCACGAACACACATACAAACATGCATACATACATACAAACATACATAGATACAGACATACATACATGCATGCATGTATCCTCATGTATGCATGCATACATTCATACATGCATGCATGTGCGCGCACGTGAGCACTCACGTGTACTTACGAATTCACGCATGCATGCATGTTAACATAAGCACGCATACACACATCTATACACATACATACATACATACATACATACATACGTGTGTGTGGAGAAAATGTAATGTTCAATCTACTTTATTTATTTTGATTGATACTCAATATTCACTGTGCATGATTAGTTAATGTATTTATCTGAAATATTCCTACAACGTCTGATAAGCCACACTGAATCTTTGGGAATAAATAAATATTCGAAATAACTTCTCAAGAGTCATGACAAAACAAGAAATATCCGAGAGTCAGATTATATACTTCAAGATGACTGGTTAGAATTGTCCAACGAATCGAATCTTGACCGTCCCAGTGCTACCATGACGCATTAGTTAACTTGACTTCGTTGCCTGACAGCCTATCTATCTCATGGAAATAACTAGTTGATCATACAAATGAGATTTTATATGCTAATCATATTAGAACAATTTCATCAAAATAAACCAGAATCAATGATATAACAACCATAGCGAGATGCAGATTTGATAACTTGGTATGGTAAAGATATGTACGAAGACCACTCTGAAGAAAATGCGGAAGTAATCTTACAAGGAGGTTGTCTTTTTAAACAGGCTTTAATTTATGTATACATGTGACTTACTGACTTTGCCCTTATATGAGGATTGTCATTTTCTACAGTCCTTATATATGGTTCCTATAAAGATTCAACGTTTTATTTATTTATTTATTTACTTCTTGAATAAATTATTATGAAAAGCTCAATGCTCATTTTTTTTCTTATTACTAGCATGTTCTGATTCCGTTTAAAAAAAAACAGAAAACGTTATTTCTGTGCAGTTAGTAATTGAATATTTTGATCAAAACATGATAGTATTTGGAAAAAGAACAATTTGAATGAACGCCGGGAAGCGGAGAGTTAATTGAACTGGAATCATTGCGTTTACATAGAGAGAACATATTATGTAATTTAGACAAAAAGGGTTTGTTGCATACAATTTCAAAGAAATGCTAACAATTTCAAGAAATATTTTGGTTGTCAGTCGAACACTTAAAATTTGTTTTGTCGCTTGCGCTTTGTTTAATGTTCATTTATATAGCAATGTGTAATCAATATATGACCAGAGCAATTTAAGAGATCTCTGTTATTATTTTTAAAAAGTACCAGTTGAATGTACTACCATCAAGTAGTTATGGATGTTGAGATAAAAACAAATTAGAGAATAAAAAATATTCAGAATTAAAAAAATTTACTAAAAGAATGGGAGACATACATTTAATACAAACGGTTCATTTTGTTGATTTTAAATCATCGATGTTGAATAAAATTCAGATATTGATGACATGAATTCAAATGATAACGATCAATATCAATTTATTTCAACACTAATCGAAGTGCAAGACATTCAAACAATCTAGAGTAAATAGCTAGAGAAATACCAATTGAATAAAGGAAGAGAATTCTTAATACAGATGTGAAAGAGTTTCTTGAAAGGGAAGGTGATGAATACCTTTCCACATTCTGAGTTAAAAAAAATATCCCCTCCATCAGTAGTAGAGAGCTTCAAATGAAATTCAAAAATAGAATTTGGAAATTATTCGGAACATAAAACCAGAATATAGATAGATAATTTACACCATCTGTCACCATCTGGAATGATAGTGATCGTTGTATTCAATGTCTACACGTTGTAAATGAAATTCTGACCAATCGTTTCGACATGTACTACACTCTTACAAATATCTTCTTGAATAATGCCTTGCAGCAGAATAGGATAGTCTAGGTATTTACAGATCTAGAACGTTTTGAGACATTTGATGAAACAAAAACAAAACAAAAGAAACAAACAAAATACCAAACAAAACAACCCATGGATAATTTGTCTATGGGTAATATGATAATCACATTGAAATAGTTATAAATGGTAGCTGCTGTATAATTGTACGTCTAAGCTACCCTTTCTTACCATGAATACCAGTCGTGTAGCTAGGAAAATAAGCTCATTTCTTATTTACTTGTCTGCGTGAGAGAGAGAGAGAGAGAGAGAGAGAGAGAGAGAGAGAGAGAGAGAGAGAGGAAAAGAAAATATTTTTAAAAGATGGAGTCCAGATTACCAACTGTTTTGAAACAACTAAGAGAAGAAAAAATTCTTAATGAATTAGATATTAAATAAGAACTTGATGGACCTTTCGATAGAACATACATTAAAACTTACATTAAAAAATTTTCCAGAGATAAGAACACCGAACATTGAGCTTATTAAATAGACTACAATAAAACTACTGACCTCGATTGCCCATTGAAATAGGCCACTATTTTATACATTTTGTTAAGACTGTCTGGATTAAAGATGAGCGTCTACTTTTGAAAATTTAGCAGGGAAAGAATATGGGATTACTAGTATGGAATATACACTAACAACTGAAAAACAACCATTATAATTTTTAAAGCCTCGTAGAGAAATATTAGAAGATGGCATTTTCTATATGGCATCCTTCCAGGAACAATGGCTTAAACAAACCATGTCGATTGCAACTTCTTGTCACATTAGGAGGAAATTCCGATTTAAATTAAAAATCTATATTTGCGTTATTTTATATGTTCTGCAGGAACTGTAGCGGCGTTTGCTCGCTAAATATTGTTGGAGAATAATTCAGTAATTCAATTTTACACTCCCCAGCCCCCAAAAAGCCAGCGGTAAAGTCGTAACAAGCAAGCGGCAAGTATATAAACAACTCAACAGAAAAGTTTTAGAATTGCCAGACAGATTCTTATGCGGAGTAATTCGATTCTTAGACAGCCAACCGCAACTTGTGACCTTGAACTAAATCATAAACCAAATTGATGCAACAGCTTTTCTGAACAAAACTACTATTCGATCATTCCTACCATAGGCGGACATGCATGTATGCCATATTTGGTAACAACGATTGGGATACTGTGTGTAATTATTTACTAATTATTTATTTTGAAATAGACATTCATATGTGTGTGCGATTGAGATTTTTAGCTTTAAAAGTTTTAGTCATATCACTATGTTGTTTGCAATATGGCAATTTATGGTGATGTCTAGCACTGGGGCACCATGCGCCAGGAGTGGCAGCTGCTAGTACCATTTGGATAAGTCTTTAGTATGACTCGGCCTTGGTTCGAACTCGCAATTTCCCACATCCAAGGAGGCCGCTCTAACCACTTAGGCCACAGGAGCGGTCGAAATTCATATGTGAAATACTATATGTCAAATGAAATTGGAATCTTTGACTCGGTAATACTCTGAGTTCTGTTGCTCTTAAAACACTCTGATACTGTTAACGGCGGGAAATCATTATACTGTTTATTTTTTTTTTCTCCATACAAATTGAAGGGTTTGTTTGATTGATCCAATTTATATTAAATGATAGTTATTAGTTGTGCGTGCGTAAGACAGAGAGACAGACACATCGACCGACAGACAGAAGGAGTTTCATGCAATTTGATATTGAAGAGTCTGGAGAGATAATCCACACGACAATCACATTCCTCTAATCGTAGCGCAGCCGTTAATTTTCTTGTCAAAATGTAGTAGCTGTCTTAGATAAGAAATTCCTAAACATTTACCTTCTAGCTATTTGAGGATCTTTGTATCCAGTGTTTACACGTTGCAAATGAAATGCTGACCAATTTGCTTGACATATTATATACGCTTATGGACATAGATCTTCTAAATCAATGACTTGCAACCGGATATGATAACTAAAAGCCAGTGTCTCTTGATATAGGAGAAGATAAAGTTTATGGAATATAGTTACAATGTGGTATCACTTTTGAGTGGTCTTTGTCCGTAGATGAAATAAAACCATGAAGTTAACACATGTATATTTCTATGGTGGCAGTACTGGTATTGGCTAGCAAAGTTAGACTCTCTTTTCTTAATGTACTCAGAACAACGCAAGCCAAAAACACAGCTCGTATAGATACGGACAGGGGCACATCCATCACGTTTTGATCTGTGCGTATGTGTGTATATAAGAGAGATCTAAAATAGATGGTGAAATAAAAATGGACATATATTATTTTATTATCATATGGACTACGGAGAAAACTGATAGTTTGAAATGTAATATTTTATTAATGGCGGTGGAACATTGAAAACATTCTTAGCATGAGATTCGCACCTAGTATTCATGAAGGAAGTTTAAACTTTTAATTAATTTGACGGCGAACGTTCTGCAAAAGTTGAATACGCACTCATGACGGTATAATATGGTTTTGTGGCAGGTGGTTTCTGAATAATTTTCATACATTTTGACATTTCAAAGAAGGGTCAGTGGCTACGGTGCAAGATTATCCCAGTGTTACGAAACCTAATACGAAATTAATGAATTATATATGCGCTAAATATAAACATCACTGTGACGATACCAATATTATATTACATACATTAATTTGGAAAATGATTACATTGGACAAAGTTTGATCTCTACCATATGAGTTTAGTCCTTCTTTACATCATGTCAAGACATTATTTCTATTACTATAGTCCTTGAACAATTCTGGTTCAAAAGTTAAAAGAAACAGTGCACATAGGAGAGACTGAAATATCATATTTAGCTATTTATACCTAGATTTTATCAGTCTTCGTACACATGCCACCATTAACTCATCAACACAGAACTAAATATTCTACCATATTTAAACAACCATCTTTATATTCGTCAGTCCATATTACGTTTCTGACTTTAGGGATAGTCTTATTTCATATATACTCAAACGAAAATTGATTTCAGTTCACATATAACTTCATTTAGGGTTGGGGCTGGGGTGGATGATAATGCCAGAAAAAAACGAGTTATGTCATATACGGCTAAAATTTTAACCTTAGTATTGTAAGCTCAAATTCTATGTCAACAATCACAACCAAAAGACATGTAAATATCCTGATTTTAATTATCATTATCATAAAGTACAATCTATAATCATGGACAACTGTTAAGTAGACAGTATTGATTTACATAACATCCTCCCCCATAAGATAAAGAATGATTTTGTTCTTTTAGACATTTGTTAAATACGCATATAATACTATAATTTATAAAATTACATAGATGTCTTATGAATCATAATGAACTTAAGTACACAAAATATACACAAAATAAGCAATATAGCACTTCCTATAGTGTGTCTTATGTCATTGTTGCTTTCTTGCAGCATTAAATTCAATCTTTTCAATCTCTGAGTTTCGTTTTTCATTTTGTTAATGAAAGTGTGGTGTTGTGATACAAAAATTGGGGAAGGATCTGAACTAATATAAACTTCAAAATGTTTCAAAGCCAGTATCAATGCCAAACATTCCTTCTCAGTTATGGACTATCTGGTGCTTGTTGTTTGTTTTAGAAAATAACACAGATAATGATCCGCGCTATGTTTTATCTTCTAGGATCTATACTACTACAACCCTCATATCAAATGCATGAACAAACATTTTTTAAGAACTGACTGCAATTTGGAGCTGAAAAACTCGTGGATTTTTAAATATGACCTTTAATGTGACAAAATAATCCTGACACTTGTCAGACAATGAAACGTGCATCGATCAATCAACAATATTCAATTACATCCAGCCATACTCAAAATCTTATCAGTTGCTGTTTACTACCTTGTCCGATAGAGATAGCCCTTGCCCTGTATATCCTGTCCATTCAAGTAGTGAAGCTGGCAAAATATAGGACAACTAAATATTACTCGCCCAATTTCGAGTCTTACCTCGGTAAAGTTAGGAAGGTAACCCTTTTCAAATATGGGTTTTTGTGTTTTAAAATGTTGGTTCTCTAAAAAGTTTGAACTGAGACTTCCAAATGTCTCTGTTGTCAAATAACTAAACTGATCGACTCATACTTTTGACTTATTTTCTTTCTCGCTTGCTTCAGCACGAATCCAGGCTGTTGATATGTCAAATGTATCATTGTATCACTAAAACACTATTTTGTACAAAGTCAGTTCATTTGCTGGTCTCTAAGGATTTGTGAAACCTATCCACCACATATGCGTTTGTATCAAAGTAAGATGAAAACTATTAAATGTGTTCCTTGTCCAACATATACTTGACTTTTTGGTTGTAAAACCCTGTCCACGCATCTAATGGTATCTTTTCCTTATTCTTTCCTTCTTGCCTCTGAAAGTTTTCCTTTACGTTTGTATTATTTTAGCACATGCATAGTTTTAAAACATAGCTGTCACTGTCAAACTGTATTTGCAGCCACATTTACATGGTCGTAGTTTTGTATCTCATCAATATGTGTTAGCCACTGGTCATTCACTTGACTAGAATAGACCCTTCGGTGGGGAAATCGTATTCTAGCTTGTTAATGTAATGTGTACATCAAATTTGCTTAACGAGTCAATCGATTCAGTGTGACTTGTTTTCTTTCTTGTTGTGTGGTAAAAGTTGTTACCACAATTGCAAAATATTTATACTATCAACTATACTTTGATAAGGAGACTTTATATACCTTAAATATTATCATTTGTGAACCATTCAAAACGGTATAAAACTCCCGGTGAATACTTTACGCTTGACAAATTCAACTCTCTTTAGGCGTTGTCAACAAGCTCACAAAACATTCACCTACAACTACTAATTTAATCTGCATCAATTTGCAACATTTCTTCGGAGGTATAAAATTTTCCAGTCAGTGTTAAGTTTGCCATTCCAGCAGTTTATTAAAAACAGCTATATCGTACACCGAGTCACCGTATGCTGTTTTAAACAAAACATTATTCTATAATTATTGTTTCAATTTTTAATGAGTCTTATAAACTTTACTAGGTCTTGAATTGTGATGTAAAAAGAACCGAATAAAAAAATGGTGTCTTTATCTGCGTTGAATACGCAATGTAATCCTTCATTGTACGGCACTGTTTTAATCGTCTTGCTATCAGGGCTAATGTTGTTTATGTAATCCTTCATCGTAAGGCACTGTTTTAATCGCCTTGCTATCAGGGCCAATGTTGCTTATGTAATCCTTCATCGTAAGGCACTGTTTTAATCGCCTTGCTATCATGGCTAATGTTGCTTATGTAATCCTTCATCGTAAGGCACTGTTTTAATCGCCTTGCTATCAGGGCTAATGTTGCTTATGTAATCCTTCATCGTAAGGCACTGTTTTAATCGCCTTGCTATCAGGGCTAATGTTGCTTATGTAATCCTTCATCGTAAGGCACTGTTTTAATCGCCTTGCTATCAGGGCTAATGTTGCTTATGTAATCCTTCATCGTAAGGCACTGTTTTAATCGTCTTGCTATCAGGGCTAATGTTGCTTATGTAATCCTTCATCGTAAGGCACTGTTTTAATCGCCGTGCTATCAGGGCTAATGCTGCTTATCTAGATTATATTGTCCAAGAATATGATCTGTAAAATCTTTTCTGAAAATTTAAGATCTTTTCTAGTGTTTGAAATTGATAAATCAGCATATGTATTTTCATTTACGTAGTTTTGTATTATACTTTTCTTTTACAGTTTTACTCCATCGTTTTGTAAAAACGTATAATGTATCTATTGATACCGAAATTGCTGCTCTTACGTTAAATTCTTGGACTATTTTAATGAGCTTTCTTAAAACTATTGGGGTTACCACAAGATAGGTTTTTAGCATTATTCATGTTCTGCAAATAGATAATTTCAAAATATTGTGTGTGTGTCCGAACATAATTTATGCATTAAAATGATGCGTATCGGAATGAAATTTGTTAGTGTATTATAAATCTTTGCATTCCTTCTGTAACCCAAATTTAAACTCAAATTCGTGGCTTCCTAACGTATATGTCTTCAAAAGGGTGGTGCAGTGCCATGTTAATTTTTGTAACACCTTTATTGCAATTTGCATCTAGGCTTGGTTTACATTTAAAGGAGAAAAGAATCAATACATTTCAGATTTAGGATTCAATTTCAATTCGAATGAAGACAGAACTAAGTAGATGTCATGCCATGAAACGATCTTGACACGTTGTTGAAGCAAAGAAAATTATGTCAATATAAGTTGATAAACACACCTTCGTGCCAGATTTATCTCGTTTCAGATCATACTTCACAGTGTGAGTGGAACTTAGTGTACAGTTTTTGTTCTGTATATTACTTGTAGCCATAGAGGCAATGTAGCATTTCCTGTAATAGACAGTTCCAGATCATTATATAGGGAGAAACAATTAATAGTATTGGGGAAAGAAGAGGACGCAATTTCTATTGACGAATCAAAGACAAATAAGTTGAAGTGAAGTTAGTATTGAAACATTTAGTGTTCTTTATAAGGTTTTGTACATGATAAATTTTTGTGCCAATAGTTGTTAGGAGAAAGTGGTGGAAATGAGTAAAGTAATCGGTGAAGCAAAGGTTACTTCGACGAGAAAGATCAGACAGTGCACCATTGGCATACGGTGAAATATACGGACTATATTAAATTCTTGGATTAAACAGATTTACCGTTGCGAAATGTTCAGAGCGAGTGCGAGCCAAAGCAGTATTTATGAGAGCAGATATACTCCCGGAAAAAGTATATATTTCTTTTTTGTTATATTTTGTTAAGTCAAAAATGTCCATTTTCATGGATTTTCTATTCTGAGCCATGCTATTGATGACCGAATCACAACATCGATAAACAGGAAATTCAAAAATTTTACAATAATTTTTAGGACAGCGAGATTTTACAAATTAGGCTAGTATATATAATGCATAAAGCTTGTATTTTCTGAAATTAACGACTACTTTGATGCGAAATTGAAGAGGTTATTGTGTTCATTGTTGGTGTGCGGCTACTGTAGGAACATCACAGCGATGTCGTATCCGACAGACTTCATAGCGTACTATCTATAATCAAATAGTTTAATAATTGTGAATTTACTTTATTTTCTTTATTTCTGCATTAAAACTAGACCTTTCATGTCGCCTTGGTAAGCTTCCAGTTTAGTCCAGTGACAGAGTCAGCACTCAAAGTTTGATTATCACTTAATTTCGGTTTGCAATTAACATTCATCAATGCCCGATTTATGTATCATTTTCAAACTTGATTATGATCGTAATGAAAGGAAAAATCGCTACTTTAATAACAATTTATGTCGTAGAGTGTAACAGGCGTATTATACAAATATAGGCTAGCAACATAGGTAATACTTGAAGTCTACATTTTGTCATTTGGAGTTTGTTTTTATGAATTTATTCATGGAACATCCTCATTCATGACATGCATATGTGCTAGAGAGTCGACAGTCTTGATTCATTTTAAGATTTGTTTATTCTGATGGGTTGTGGGTGAGGAGAGAATGCAAACTGCACAGATCCAGAGCTGCTGTCACCTAATGGGCCGGCAAATCTGGGTCTGTTCAGTTTAGGACAAATAAGCAGAACAAAGAGCATAGGTCACAACATAGACCCCGATCTTCCAGTGCATTATGCGAGGGCAGATCGAGATCTGTATTATTTGTAGTTGGAGTCGACTTATACATGGGTAAATACGGTATGTGGTATTCAAGCAGTTTTAAAATAGTATTTAACATAATACTAAATAGATGTTTACGAAGACATACTCGGAAGTCAATTTAGAGATAGTTAAGTGGTTGATGTTGCTGTATTGGCTGATGATTGTACTGTAAACATCACAAATCATATTTTCTTATAGTATAACTAAGGAAATGAAGGCTACCACTAATTTCTGGTAAATGTACGCCCGTGAGTATGTTGTGTGAGTGTTTCTGTTGGTGTTTGCTTTTTTGTGTAAGAGAGAGAGAGAGAGAGAGAGAGAGAGAGAGATAAAACATATATTGATAAAATATATATGAGCATACAATTATTTTGAATGATGAGGACTAGGAACAAAATGGGAGTGTAAATTTATTTTAATGGTGGTAGAGAAGGAGTTGCATACATTCTGTGCACGAGATTCATACATAACATTCTTGAAAGAAGGTTCAACTATTGTGAATAGATTTTACGGATCACTCTCTTTGATGTAATGTTGTTGTTGTTGTTGTTGTTGTGGAGCTTAACGCCATTTTTCAGCACACGATAGGCTATACATGGCGGCCAGTATTAATGGTGGAGGAAGAAACCGGGAAATCCCCGGAAAGAACCACCGACCCACGAGAAGTTACTGGCAAGCTTTCTCACATATCCACATTCGCCGAATCCTAGAATCGAACCCACGCAGACAGAGGTGAGATGGCAGTGATCCGTAACGAAGAGCGCTTTAGACCACTCGGCCACTCGGGGCCCCTTCTTTGATGTAACATATTCAGTTTGGAAAAGATTCTCTTCCTTAAGAGACGATGGAACGCGATGATCTATTCATGTACAAATTTTGTAAAAGTGTCCTATCTATCTATCTGTCTATCTGTCTATCTATCTATCTATCTAACTATCTATCTATCTATCTATTTGTCTGTCTGTCTGTCTGTCTGTCTTTCTATCTACTCCCTGTCTTCGAACAAGTGCATACATTCGAGAGACGATCCCAATTTTCTTGTATAGTCAATAATATTTATGTCGAGAAACGTCACTCATGATAAATAATTGTCACTATAGCATACTTATATACTTAAATAAGTATCAGTTGGTTCTCAACTTTCTGTACACAGTTCATTAGGTGTGTTTACTTCTAGGTCATTGGGTACGTTAACGTTTTTATATCTGACGTGTTTGTAATCAGAGTAATGTAACAAAATATCTCTCCAGAACGAATAGAACATCGTTCTAGCAATGACCTTTGATCTGTATTATATAGATCATGTATGAAATTTAATTAAGTCATGAGGCATGTCTCACTCTTGACACACGTGTTCAGTACATCTTTATTTGGGTATTTAATTCATTGTAATTCCTCCTTACAATTACGACTCTATGGTCTTAAACTAAGTAATAGAAAAGAGCGAAAACCAAAACATTTTTTAAAATTCAACAAATAATTTATTTCCCTAGAATACAAATAGAAGGTATAAAATGAACTTATAGTATTGCAAATTTAAATCCCAAATAGTCGTAACCGATATATCACCAGCCCTGATGAATGAAGATCAAATAAAATATGTTTACTTCTTTTGATAATGATCCTAATATTTAACCCACGCTGAAGAGGAATTAGTAACTATGTATTATTTTTTTTTGTTTACTAAAATAAAACCAACACCACTGTCTCTAGTCAGGAACAACATGATCTTGATTTTGGACAAGGTTAAGACCTAATTACAATTATACATAATCATGGAGAAAAACTAACAAGTAAAAATTAAATATACTTCACATTACAAATACTGAGGTAAGAATATAAGGCTAGTAAACATTTACAAAACGATCATAGATATTTAAAAGATATTAATGTTTCGTGGTTCATAGTCAAAATTAGATGCTATAACGATGCTCTGTTGCTAAGAGCCTTAACTCTTTACCTGAAAGATTGTATCAATGTTGTGTTGTTTTGGATCGCAAACTCATATTCGGGAGTCACTGGTTTACTGATCATGAATCTTTAGGCAGCATAATTACATAACCATGTGTCGGCAATTCAAATAATTTGGAATGAGATAAAAACCATATTTCCTCTGCGCATGAAAAGGTGGAGTGATGCCACTATAGCAAATGTTTTGCTTGAAATGTATGTAGAGTTGCAATATGCTTAAAGCGAAAGATATACAAGTGTTACGAATCTATGGTCTTAAAGTATATTACAAAAAGGAAGTGAAACTATCAATAATGTCCTATCGCAAGTCCAAAAATATAGAATGTCCCATATGAATTCTAACAGTATTGAATGTGCTTATGTACCAAATAGTCTTCAATGTGCTGATATACAGTTAGTCTCGAAACAATCAAAACGTGCAAAACAGAGAATGTAATTTATCTCATCACATATAAGATATTTAGCCTTCAGTATGTCGGAGAATCTGAAAAGCTGCATAATAGGATCAACCTTTATAGATCTGATTGGATGACAAAGAAGCTGTACAGAAGTCCTATCGCAGAACACCTCTCCTCCCGTGGCCACACTTTCATTGATATAACACAGATCGCAATTGCTCACAACACGAACTGGAGCTCCGAAACCAGGAAAGAAAAGAAATCTTGCTGGATACGCTGCTTTAGAACATTGAAACCAAGCGGTTTAAACCAAGAAGACTAGAAAAAGACAGTCACTCACAAATACAATCATCTTTTGCAGTGGATACATTTTCTTTTAAATAATTCTCTAAATTTGCTTATTAGTCAATCACTTGCCTATAATTACTACTCACGTAAATTACATAAAATAAAAGAAAGCGATATGGCTCGTCGATTTCTAGGTCAGTGCAAAATAATTTTCAGCATTCGCATCAAGATGAAGTAAACTAGATGAAACATAACAATTTCAAGCCTTATTCCTGTAGAAATAGTAATGTAAAGTTTTGTAACCTCAACGGTTTTTCTCTTTTCTTTTTTTTTGCTTGTCTCTGTTTTGTATTTGTCTTTGAAAAGGACTCATTTAGAGTCGAAAGAGCTCAGGCTCGTTAGATACTAGTTTTGCACTGTACGTTGTCAGTTTATTGCATTTATTTTAATCAATCCCTGACACGTGATCCCTTGTTGGATCCAGTACACTTGAGAGGACTGTTATTCGCCATATGATTTGTATTCTTTATATATATAT
>JAECUM010017171.1:0-19157 GCA_016617855.1 Megalonaias nervosa | reverse complement strand
CAAACCCCATAACTAAACGAACCACTTATCTGTTGAAAATTCTTGCAGGTTATTATTTTAGTGGTCAACATTTGGTGAACACCATAGCTGAGAGGTTCAATTTCATGTTTAGTAAAGCCTTGGAGAGAGCCAAAAAAAGTGTCACGATCGAGTACCACAAAATATCTCGTCGCCTACTGATGAAATTTTCTGAGGACAAAGTATTGGCCATTACGTTTTGTCCTGAATTGTATGACATTTTGGGTGGAGACCCTAAGTTAATCAAGATTGCAAACGAAATACCAGCCGTGACTAGTAACGTGGATTTTGCGAAATATTTTCGATTCCCTGTAGAAATGAACCTAGGCCTGAATTTGATTTTTGTGTACTCCGATGTGGTGGAGTACAACGTAGTGGGACACACCTCCGTACCGTTACTGCGTGTCATTCCTTTCAAAGTGGATTCTGCCATGAAGGCTGACGAGGAAGGTGGAAACACCTATCACGTTCACCGCGAATTTGTAAATCCTCACTATTTGTCCGTCAGTAAGCCGTATTTCGACACTGTCAACATTACTATAAAAGGAGATTTGGGACAAAATATTCCATTCACCAAAGGGAAAGTCACAGTGAAACTCCATTTTCGAAAACGATTACTCTAACTTTTTGTCAGTCATGTATCCTGTGTACCAAGGAGCTGCTCGACAGCGAGGACATGGTTTAGGTGATATGCTCAAATCGGCCTTTCGTACAGTGGTTCCCATTTTGAAACCGATGGTGACACGGGGATTGCACGCCTTAAAAGATGCTGCGTTGACGCAAGGTAAAGAATTTCTCCAAAATGTCATCATTGACAAACAAAACCCCAAAGAAGCTTTCTTGAGAGCAGGTAAAAATGTCTTGCTTCAAACGGGCAAAGACCTTTTGGGTCGGCGAGAAACTCCTATAAATGCCCTGGGCAATGCTGAGTTAGGCATTCCTGCTTCCCTGACGCTACAGCAAGGACAAGGCAGAAAAAGACGACGAAAATACCCCTTCAGAGGACTTCACGCCCCTAGAGCTAGAAAGACTAAGAAAAGAAAAACCGTCCGAGAGTTAGACGTTTTTGATTATTAAAAAAAGGAAAATGATGCACCGAGAGTCTTGTGCTTGTTCCAAGTCGGAACTGGATCTGTTTGCCATGCCACCCACCATGATGACGATGTAAGAATCCCAATGGGTCGAATTTCATCCCGTCTCCTCTTTGGTGGATTCCGCTCCCATCGAGTTTGAAATCAAAGGACAGCCCGAAGATTACATCGATCTGAATAATAGTTACTTGTATCTAAAGCTGAAAGTGATCAAAACCGATAACGCCATTCCGGGACCCGATGCCGCAGTAGCTCCCGTCAACAATTTCATGCATTCCTTGTTCAGCGAAGTGGATTTGTACTTGAATAACAAACTGATCAGCAGTAGCACGGATACTTACCCTTACTGAGCGTACCTAGAAAATCTCTTGACGTACGGAAAAGAGGCCAAGAACACTCATCTGGATGCTTGCGTGGTATGGAAACCTGACACTGCAGGTGAGAACACGTTTAACGACAGAGCCCTGACAGCCGATGACGATCCTCACAATGTGGGTTTTAACGATCGTCGAAGGAAAATCCTGCAAGGTCGTAGTTTAGAACTGATGGATCGTTTGCATCTGGACATGTGGTTGCAAGAGAAGTATTTGCTGAACGGAGTGGATATTCGCCTGAGACTCAATCGCAGCAGTGTCGCTTTCCATTTGATGGCTCAAGCCAACGAGTACAAAACCATCATCCAAGAAGCCAGACTTTACGTGCGACGTGTAGAAGTGTTATCTAAAGCGGGAAACGACATCAGTCAAACATTGAGCAGATCGACCGCCAAATATCCGATACGACGTGTAGAAGTGAAAACATTCACCATTGCTGCTGGACTCCGATCCAAAATCGAAGATCATCTGTTCCAAGGACAGTTACCCAAACGTTTAATCGTTGGTATCGTCAGTAATGCAGCCTTCAACGGAGCCCACGATCAAAATCCTTTCAAGTTTAAGCACTACAGAGTGTCCAAAATTGAAGTCAGTCGCGATGTCAAGACTTTGTGTACCAGACCCTTCGAACCTAACTTTGCCCAGAAGAATTACTTCAGATCGTACTTGTCCCTTTACGAAGCTACGGGGCAACTAGGAACCAACGCCAGTCACGGTATTTCTTACGAAGATTATGTCGGAGGTTACACTTTGTGGGCCTTTGATTTCACTCCAGACCAAGGCAGCGACGAGGGACATTTCCACCCTATAAAATCCGGTCAACTGCGTGTGGAACTTCAGTTTGCAGAAGCTCTCACTGAGACGGTCAACGTCATGCTGTATGCTGAATTCGATAATACCATAGAAATCAACAGTTTGAGAGAAGTCATTCTAGACTATTAGACACAATGGAAGACTCCTATCCCTCTTTAAACAGTGGAGAATCGTTGGACAAGGAATGGGAGGATAGCGTGAAAACAGAACCCCAAGACCAGGTCAAGGAGGCCGAGGTAGTAAAGTCCAGATGGCCAGAACAAGAACAACATTTAGTGTCCTGTTTTGCTAAACACCTAGCGAATACAATTACGGAATTGTCCAAGAAATATAGTTATGGATGTCAAAGCGATCATCCCAGTCAAATTCAACACGATAAATGTATGATGATGAGTCAAGAAGAAAAATTGGACGAGTATCTGGACGACGCTTGGAGTCTCATCTCAGAAGAAACCGTGTTGCATGAGTGGTATAAAGGTTTGCGTGATCATTCCTGTCCTCCATTGACTACTCTAGAGATCTATCGCATCGAAGCTCTCTTAGCCCAGAGTGCGGAGACAAGGCAAAGAAACGGATACTTGACAGATCGTTTCAAACAAAAAGTCAGAATTGAATTGATGACTTATCATTACCTGTGAAAAAAACAAAAACAACACAATAGAAAATGGATACCTGGGAACTTTATTACCTTTTGAACAATAGTTCGTATACTGCTTCTTGGAATCCTGTCGTGTGCGCTAAAGATGAACTACCTCATCGCAAACCTAAAGACCATCAAGCTTATGTCATCAACGCGGACGAAAGTCATCTTCCAGGCACTCACTGGGTTGCTGTCTACTTCCCTCAAGAGAATTGTGTGGAATATTTTGATTCGTATGGATTACCCCCTTTGGAAGACGATATCATTGACTTTATGAGAAGAAATGCCCAGACGACACGATACAATAATGTGAAATTACAAGGCACAGATTCCATGGTGTGCGGACAATATTGTGTATATTTTCTTCATCAACGCAGTCTTGGATATCCTTTAGAACATTTAGTGACTTATTTTGATCGTCACTCTTCTAGAAACGATGAGAAAATAGATCGATGGTTTTGTGACCATTATAGTTATCTTTTGTCTTTAACTAGGAAACGTAGTGTACATCAATGGCCTCATGACTTCCATCAATGGAAATCTCACATAATTTCACAACGTTGTCAACCTTGTCAAAAATAATTTGTTTGATGTTACTTGTTACTTGTGACTTATGACTTGTTACTTGTTACTTGAATAAAAAATGTTGTGTTTTGAAAAAAAATGTCTGTCGTTTGTTTTCAAAAAAACCACTGTGAATATATGCTCTTTGACTTCTTTCTATCCCTCATCATGACATTCGCTATCATAGCGTTCCGACACTAAAACCGAGTAGGGATGTTTTCTATCGCGTCCGCGTTTGAACCATATAAAGTGGGTGGGTCTCCAGTCTGACCATTCACTGTTGACTCGTCAACCTATGAAGATGCCTTCCAGACTAGCCCAGCTGAACGAAGCTTACGTCAATTTACATCGTGTCAGGCTAAACCTGATACCGAAGCCTGAAGAAATAGAGAATGTTAGGATGCTCTCCACAGTTCAAGGTCTGATAGAAGAGATGTTTAGAGAGGAAATTAAAAAAGAACAAGAAGAATGGACTGAGAAATACAGGCTTCAGAAGAAGCAGAGAGAAGAACAACAACAACAGCAGCAGCAGCAGCAGCAGCAGCAGTAGCAGCAGCAGCAAGAACCAGACAGAGGTTTTGTGGACTGTCGAGTAGACACCAAAGAATTCTCTTTCTCTTTTCGGAGAAGCAGACCGTATCCAATAGGAAAGCCTACTGCCAAACGGGGACGCAATCTTAGACAGTAAAAAAAGATTGCCATTACTTCCGTGAACAAAAAAAAAACAAAAAAAAAAAACAGCCCTTTTCAGGGCTACCCAATACTCTCGAAAAGATATACTCATTCAATTTGCCAAAATTTGTAATTAGAAAATAGAAGTGTGTCTATAAGCACTTCGTTTCTTTTGTCAGTAAAACAAAATATTTGTGTGTTTGTATGTTTAAAAAAATCACCCTTTGTTTTCTCTGTCTTGTCCAATCGTGTCTGTCTGTGTTTGTAAGTAAAAAGTA
The DNA here is from genome assembly GCA_016617855.1 of Megalonaias nervosa. Lineage (NCBI taxonomy): Eukaryota > Metazoa > Mollusca > Bivalvia > Unionida > Unionidae > Megalonaias > Megalonaias nervosa. The sequence continues at coordinate 14,707 of JAECUM010017171.1, read as the reverse complement.
AAAAAGTCAACGTGAGAGCTTCTTTTAAGTCCGCGCGTTACATGTGATGGTAAATTTGAGTGCTAGGGAATGTTTACCTTCACGTCCGTGCTTCAAGCATATAAATCGGTTGACGTAGCAGCTGCAACAAAATGAGCAGAATAACAAAACTACTAGAACTCCAGATGCACCTGGAATATGCCAGGCGGTTGCTAGATGAGATGACTATGGAGGCTTTAGCCGAAGAAGCCAGGCTTGAAGAGGAGGAGAAGAAAAAGAAAGAAGAGGAGATGAGAGGGATCCTACCTCACCTCATGCTAAGACTTGTGTGTGAGGTCAAGCCTGAGGTGAGGACGCCCCCACAGGCAGTAGCAGCACCACAACAAAGACAGCCACAACCTCTGCCGCCAGTACCACCAGTACCAAGAGCCGCTGTCCCCCAGAGAGAAACCTGGGAGGAGGAATTGGAAAGACAGAGGCAAGAGTGGGAGCCTCGGCGTCAGCATCATCATCCCAGGGTGTGGAATAGAAGAAGAAGGGAACAAGTGTTCACTATCCCTCAAACTGAGGATTGGGATAGTGAAGCCAATCAACCTCACTCTGCGCTCCCAACCACACGCATCAATTGGGAGCAGTACTGGTGTCGGATATGCGTGTGTGGTGCCCGCCCTGGGAGATGTCAACATTAACCAGGTGCATTTGCAGTTCTAAAAAAACAGCCCTTTTCAGGGCTAACCAGATCTCTAGAAAAGAGAAACTATTCAATTTGCCAATTCGTGTGAATGTAGTGTAGTGTGACTATAAACACTCACTCTTTACTGATGTGTGTGTGTGTGTGTGTGTGTGTCTGTGTGTGTGTGTGTGTGTGTGTGTGTGTGTGTGTGTGTGTGTGTGTGTGTGTGTGTGTGTGTTAGCATGCACGTTCGTTGGTGTGGATAGTATATGGGTGTGTGTTTTTCTTCTCTTCCTTCGTTGGTGTGATAGTATAATGTGTGTTTTATGTTTGCTCGTTCGTTGGTGTGGATAGTATATTGTGTGTTTTATGCTTGCTCGTTCGTTGGTGAGGATAGTATAGTGTGTGTTTTATGCTTGCTCGTTCGTTGGTGAGGATAGTATATTGTGTGTGTGTTTTATGCTTGCTCGTTCGTTGGTGTGAATAGTATATTGTGTGTTTTATGCTTGCTCGTTCGTTGGTGAGGATAGTATAGTGTGTGTTTTATGCTTGCTCGTTCGTTGGTGAGGATAGTATATTGTGTGTGTTTTATGCTTGCTCATTCGTTGGTGAGGATAGTATATTGTGTGTTTTATGATTGCTCGTTCGTTGGTGAGGATAGTATATTGTGTGTGTTTTATGCTTGCTCGTTCGTTGGTGAGGATAGTATATCATATGTGAAGTGAGTGTAAGGGATGTTTTCGTTCACGTCCATGCTCCACGGATATAGAGCAGAGCGCTCGTCATTCGCGCCATTCTACACAGAATAAAACAATGAGCAGCAACATGGACTTGTTCAACAGATTAAAAGACATTTATTATTGGATAATGGATGGAGTCTACGTGGTTGAAAGGATTGAAAAGGAATGTAGCTGTCAAGTTACGAAAGACTTTTTAACCACTCAAGTCACCAGCATAAAACTAGCCAAGGATCTAGTAGCAGGTATGACAGAGGAGCAAGTGGAGAAGATTAGAGGTTTCATTCAACCTAAATATGTGAGAGTAGGCTCCTTGAAACAGGCTCTTGATCATGTCATACAAGTGAGCTCCTTTCTACGAGACATATTCAATTTCACCGAGTGGTCTTTTGTCAAAAACTTGGGCTTAGACTCTTTAAAAAAAGCTGAAGACCTGATGAGAAAAGTACTGGAGGAAGAGGTGAAGAAAATCAAAGAAACCTGGAGAAAAAGGAGAAGGAAAACAGAAAGAAGAAAGAAGACTTTGAGAAATTAAACAACAATTGGATAAAAGTGCAAGAGAAATTTAGAGCTATGGGTCATCCTGACTGGATGCCAGAGAAAGAAAAGAAGAAAGGAATTATTCAAAAAGTCAGGAACTGGTGGAAGAACTGGAGAAGATAAAAGAAGAAGAAGAACCCAAAGGTCCTTTTCAGGGCCACTTCCAATACCTCGAAAAGATCTTAATTTTCATTTTGTCTCCAACCCAAACGAATATATAAAACCCTTACTCTTCTTATACACGATTACTCTTGATTCGTGTTTGTCTATAGCCCTCTCTCAGGTAGCCTGACGTCACAGTACTTCTCTTTTTGCTACATTGTTACCAGTGTGACGTCATGCCACCTGTTCTATTCCTCTTGTCGCTATACAGACCCACGGTATACTAGTCGCTATACAAAATTTCCATTGACGCTATACAGCCCCAGGGTGTGCTAGTCACTCTACACAATTTCCATTGACGCTATACGGACCCAGGGTGTGCTTTTATTTCTTGACGCTATACAGGCCCGGGGGGTGTGTGTCTGTAATGCTAATTCCCATTGACGCTACGGTAACCCCATATACTACTAATGCTGTTCACCCTGGCCAAATGCTCAGGCTTGATATCAACATGGTCTGTCGCAACCGTCATGAAGATCGTGGGAAACCTCTGAAGCACGCTGATAGGACTGATGACCAAATATTCTAGCACAGTCGTCCGGAGACACGTACTGCTGTTGTGTGTCATCTAAGTACGTGTTGACATATCCAAACGGAGCATTATCGTGGCCGACTTACGAGTTGGTCTCACGGCGGGTGCGCAAGAGAAAGTCCATTTCCCTTGGGTCGTTGACTAATCTTGACATACACTTGGAATTGTCTGCACTGCCATCAGTGAGCTTTCCAATGATAATTCGGCTCATTTACTTGTTCCTGTTAGCCAGAACTTTGTCTGATTCTTGTATGAGACGATAGCCTCGGACACTCCGACGTGCGTGAGCACGTGACAATCAATCATAAATCTCAGCAGCGGCAGCAAGATAGAATCTCAGCCATGATCGTTTCGGGCAGCCTCCTTTTTGTTGACGTACTAAGGTAGTGACCGAACCAAGCAGGGATAACTGGATAGCAGCCAGGTGAAAGGGTCCATGAACGCAGCTGTGCGAATCCACTCAGGTCTGTTTCGGCAAGTAATTTCATGGCATGAATGGTCAAACCTTCAAGTATAGGACGCACTATCCTATCTCTATGAAGATGCTGAAGTAACAAGCTGCCACGGATTACTATCTCACTAACGTGAATTCCATCACATACTGGGCAACGCAGTGAGATCTCCTTCCCTTGGGGAGGGGGGTAAAACAGCTCGAATCGGGCTCCCACATTTCGTACATACGGCGTACCATTGCTGCCACCGGATAATCGTTTTCATAGCAGGCCCAGGTCTTTTTTCACGCATAATTGTGAAATTTTCTATCCGGTACGTGGTTCTGCCCTCAAAGTCCAACTCATTCACGCCTACCCCCCCCCCAATCTTTGTTGTTACTGATGGACGATTGTGACGTATATGTAATTAAATTGCTTGTGTGTTAATTTTAAAATTCTTTTTCATTTTATTTCTATTTCATTACATTTTATTGTAATGATTATTGCAGGGATTCGAAATTCTTTTTCAGTAATTCTGTTTATCTAAGACGTAAAACGTATTTCATTAGTAATATTTTTAGTTTACCTTGGACCGCGGTAGTGTAATCGCTACACGAATACGATTGGCTGTTTTCAAGGTCCTTTTCCACCTACGTGTTAATCTGGATAAACAATGTTTTATTTTTATATTTGTTTTAGAGTGATAGTCTAGTTCTTAGATAGAGCTACGTGCAAATTGGCAAATATCTTATTACGTATTTCAAGTGTTATTAGATCACGTAGTCTGTCTCGCGAGAACGGGATGACAATTCGAGTGAATATATAACCCTTTCTGAGCGCTCGTCAGTCAGTTGTATTCCTGATACCTAGAAGCCGGATAGGTTACCAGATTGTTTTGAAATTCGTTGGTGTTTGGAATTTAAATAATTTATTCTCTAGAAAACCAAACGAGTGTACTGTTTTATAAATTCTGGGAGAAAGAAATTCAGTGGAAATTTATTCTGGAATTATTAAACTGTGATTCAATTGAGGAATTGTTGTTTTGTACAAGGACCACATCTGACGTCATCGCCTTCCATTTTGGTACGTCGTCGAGATTCGAACCTGGATTCTAATAGAACTATTTAGTGATAGGACTTGTATTTTTCATTCTTAGGATTAAATTTTGGATTATATTCTCAAACCGTAAGTCCTATTTTCCAATTTTTACAGTGTTTTCTAGGGACATAAATTATTTTGTTAAAATATACAAAGCTTGTTGACTTCATTCTTTTCTTCTGTTACATTTGTATGAGCCTACACGTAGCACGATATGTGGGTCTAATGTCAGCTGTTTATTCAAATGTGCAATTTTGCTGCATGCAAATCTTTCCAGAACACAACTGCCTATAGTTTAGACACCGGTATTTGGTAATAGCCATGTCTAGCGCGAAATTCAAAATGGCCAGATGACAGAGGGTTGTGCTATTCCACGTGGATTTTCAAGTGGCCAAACATAGGATTTGATCCGAAAATAGTACGTACATTTCGCCAAAAGAATCCTTCAGCAGATGGTAGCTCAACATCCGCGAGAAATACAGTTACGCGTATAAAATTTACATCGATGTGTGCAGACAAATTTAACTGCAGACTTTTGCAGGTTTAAAGAAACGGCGATATCGTCCCCTAAACCGCCAGCCAATATAATCATAGATTTGTTGCTGATTTATCGACCTACTGTCGTCAACGTTTCGAACTTGTCTATCACGGTTCATTTCTTCGTTTTGACCTCTACTGAGAAAATTTATTTGAACGGAGTATTCTTTGTCTACTGAAAGGAGCCCAAGGATGGAGGCTGCGTGCTCGTCGTCCATCTGGCTGTACAAAACCAGGCGTTCGCCTCGTTCTTTACACATGCAGGACATTGACATCTCTGATACCAAGTGGGTCTTATGTCTCAAACCGAAATGTCCTGAACATGTGCTTCACCCCATTGTCATCTAAGTCATCAATGGCGTTGCAAGCATTGTGATAAATTCCCATATCAAAGCCTTTTGGGACTAGGTACTTAGTGCGACGCTGCCTTGTCGAAGTCAAATGAACTCTGGGTTTCTTAGGGCTCGATGGCGCTAGGTGGGGAAAATTTCTTTACTCTCACTTAGGCGTTTTCGCCTCTGCTTTAATCTTAATTATTCTTCTTTCCAGGCATCTTCCTTATATTTTTAATTACTGCATTAGCTTCGCTCGATCTGCCAACTTACTCCTCCAGTAATGTTAATAAAAAATTCACATGTCACGGGAAACTTAAAGGTCACGGGCCATACTCCAACACTTTTCTTTTTACATCAGATTTGCATTACATGACTAAAAGTAAAAAAAGAAATCGGCACACTTAAAAGAATCCGAAGGAACCATACTTGGTTTCCTTATGTCGGCCGACTTCATAAAAAAAATCGGCACACTTAAAGAATACAATGTCAGTTTCCGTGGTTGGTTTGCTTTGTAATAAAATAACCTTTGTATTTGATATCCTTTCGGTAAGTTTAAGTACAGAGTTTATTGCTCGCTGCCAGTTGTGTTTATTCATCACCCGGGCTTCTATTTGTTTGCCATATATAATCATAATTGATGTTTGCAGGGCAAATAGTATACACAACAATAATTTGCTTTAATAATACTTTTGTAACCCATGCTAGCGAAAAGATTATCATTTGCACTCACAGTGAATGTATTTTAAAATAATGATTTTTATTTGCGAGATACCGTCGTATAGTTAATCTGAATACAATACAGTCTTGGTCAGTTTGCACCCTGTAACTTATCATGCGTGAATGGCAGGTGCCTTCAAGCAGTCGGGTGATATTTTCGTCTCTTTTGCGATTTTGTTATTTGACATAAGCGATACACACTACAGTAAGGATGCATAAACAAGCCGGCATCCTCTACATATACGGAGTTCGTAGATATTTTTCTCTAATAAATTTCGCATGATGAAAAAAGAATAAATAAATGATAACAACGCAAGGTTAGTTTCTTTCATTTTATTTTCAAATAAGTGTATGTTTATCATTTTTTTTTTTTTTTTTTTTTTTTTTTTTTTGTACTGTGCAAGGGTGGGGGATCACAAATTCAACGCAAAATTATTTTCTTTCTTATTTGTATGGAATAATGGCGCAAATATGATTGACGATATTGACTAGTAATGACAACCTTTTATTTTACGCACGCACACACTAAGACAACTTGAAAAATAAAAACAATACAATTAACTGGTAAGAGATTCATATTGCAGCAAATAAACACTGACAAAATTCTCAACATTATTCTCTCTCAGTCTCTTTCATGTGTAATCGAGTGTGTTTTATATTTGCAGTGTTACAACCTGAAGCCTAAAATTAAATATATTTGTTATAATATCTCATGTGCACTGCCCTTAGAAAAGTGAATAGGTATTCTGTAGAATATTATCTGTTAAGTATTATTGTTTTATAAATCAATATTGATAATTTGACCGGAAGACTTAAATTGAGAATGTCGTTGTGCAGATGCATATATTTTTTAGCATAAAAAATGTATATAAATATTTTAATTAGAACGAGCAAGATATGTCCTGTTGTGTTTTCTCTCATATATATGTACGTTACGAAGTATGATTATTTTCTTTGAAAGAATATCAAGATAGTTTGTTTAAATTTAGTTGTTTTTTTCTCCCCTAAACCTATTCCTAAAACCTATCTTACATAGTATCTACTTGTTGTTTGAAGAAAAAGAACTTGTTCAGACTATTGTTAAGTTGGTCCGAATTGTCTTTCGAGTTCGGCCGAATTGTCTTTGGGCCAAATTTACTATAATCCGGCATAAATGATACAACTTTCCCATCATTCACCCTATTCGATCCCACAGCTTGGATCCTCTTTTTTTTCCAGGTAAACAGGGTCTTTCGGAAAAAGAAATAACCCTTTTTCCCTTCATCACTCTTTTGGTTACATCCATATGCAACACAGTGCACCATATTTGCTGTACAAAAGCACGATCGTAAGATATATTACATAGACATTTACGTGGGGAAATTAAATACTTGAATGGCTAGGTTGAATAGAAGGGATAAATGTACGTCATATCCGTTTCTGGCACGCTGAAACTACCGATTGTTTACGGAGATTGCCGAATAATTGTTTCATCTAGAAAAACGAATTTTTAAGTCTAATTAAACATTTTCATGGTGTGCATACATAACAAATGCGTTTTGTTTATGACTATAATAATATCACACGTATGTACAATATAGGTGGCCAGTGACCTTTCAGTTTTGTTAAGCAAAAGAAAATGTTATTTATTTCTTATCATTAAATATTTTGTATCAAACAGATTTTATCAATTATGATTTTTATATATTCCAATGTTAAGAGAGAATAATACAAATTACAAAGACCACATTAAATTCAGCAACAATGTATAGATAATATACAATAAGAAACGGACTTCTTCTTAAAAAAGCATTTTTAATGAAAACGTTTAAGTATATTACATTCTTTTGTAGAATATTTAATTAAAACGAGAAAGAAAAAATTCACGGACCAACCTCGACCAAAAAAATCTTTTAATCTACTCCACCAAATATTGCTTAGCATCTGCGGGAATATTCAGCATTGATCAAAATCTAATTGAATTGTATAGCACTAAACTAGTATCAAATTCTTTCTTTTTTTAATAAGGTAATTCAAAGAGACTTAAATTCTTTTATTTTTAAGTGACTATCTCGAATACAAATCTGAATGAAGAGTATTTGATCTATTTAATGTATATTTATAAAACTAAAGAATATCGCCATTTTCAGAACTGTTTCTGACTGCACCATCATCGCCATCATCAAGTGCGTCCTCATAAATGAACAAAAGCGCAGGATATTATCTATAAAACAATCTTTCATTCTTTTTTTTTTCTGAAAAAAGTAAAAGAACATTGAACACATATCACTTAATTAACTATTACAGTAACATTTACTCACCAGTGCAGCACTTTAATCAGCTTCCATGATTTTACGGCAATGTACTCTTCTTCGGGAAGTTATTTGTTTAACATTGCAACTTTAAAGAATCTTCATACAAACACGTACACAAATCAAGAGACATGAAAACGCAACAATGTTGGGGGTGGGGTCTGTAATTTTTAGTTTATTCCATAGGAATACGCGCCTTTACCTTTTAGTGTATATACTAACTTAGTCTTGGGACGTTTTCAAGCAAACCTGTATCGAACCATCCCAAGACTGGCCCAAAACATGCTGATGCTAATTTGGAACGAAACATTCCCGATGTATCGTCCCGCGACGAAACAGAGCCGTTGCAAGAAACAAACAAATTAAAGTCCTCCTCTAAAAGGAACCTGTAGAAACTGGATGTTTATGAACACAGGTAGATGGACAAAAAAGATGTTAATCAGATATTTCCTGAGTCTGGCGTTTTCAACGACTGGCAGATCAGTGCATTTTTAGAGTCCAGTGATCACAGAAATCATATTGTATCTCTTGTTGGTTTGCCTTCTCGGATATACTGCAAATCGAGCAAGGTATCTGATCTGGTCCGGTTTCGGGAGACATCACCGCCAAGCAACAGGTACATTAGTCTGCTTGTTTGTTATTTTCAGGAGAAATATTGTGTCCTTTTGCAAGAGTGCCACGTTCAGCTATACTATTTTATCCGGAAGTAGAGTACTTCCAGATGGCCTCAGACCACAATTAGTTCCCGTTAAGGTTGATTAAACACAGGAAGATATTATAAGAGAAGAAAATAGTACCAAGTTGAGTTGTTTTAAAAGTAACAGGCTATCTTGATAATAAATAGGTAGATATCAAAGTTTACAAAACATAGTTAAAATTACGTGCTCTGCAATGAAGACAGTGATACCTAAACTGTCACCTAATTGCATGTCAGTCAAGCACTTCTTTGTTACTTCCCTTTGGTCAATCTGTTTACAAGGAATCAGACCACAATTATTGATTCCTTTTCAGTATGAATGTAATCCCAGTCCACTTTTAGAGAATTTTTCCTGTCACCTTTTGGTGGTGATACAAGAGTTAGATTTAGGCATTCTTGGTATGGATTTAAAGGTAATTGTTTATTCTTTAGAATATGAGCCTATGGTGTGGTTGTCCATAAGTTCCCCTTGGAGGTGACCAAAATCAGGATAATCTAAATGATTGCGTAAATTCTGAGTTACATTTCTTTGAACAAATATGTATAAGAGTTCCTCCATTTTTATTTGTTCAAATATTTTTAGAAATATTAAAATAGACATCGCAGATCTTGGACACAGTTTTGACTGCAATTGATAGTTTTTAAAACCAGGAAAGGACAGTTAGCAGTCTGTATTCGTGTTATATCGTTAGCTTCCGTTTGCTCTGAAATGCCAACAAACTGACCGTGTTAGGAACCCACTGGCGACGATCAGGTTCGAAATTATAAACTGATGAATGAAATTACTAAGTTTGAAGCATTTTTATATCCTTGATGCTTTTCGTTTTTAAATTCGGTAGGAGGGTACAAACAAACGCGAAGGTGTGTAAATACTACAGTTTTTTTCTTCTTGTTGGCTAAGGAACATAGGTTTTTGTCGTAGTCACTACAATAAAGTTATGCTTATGTACAACTTAAACGCAAACCTCAAACCCTCTCCCCCACTGTGCGTACGTGCTAAATGGAGGCCCCTCATTGCATGTCAGTAAAATACTTTTTTGTTACTTCACTTGAGTCTCTCTGTTTACCGTTTGAATACACTAAAGCGAGCCAGTCGACTCATGCTGAAAGGTTCACGTGTTCTATCAGTTATAGTAACAAATGTACAATATTGAATGGTTATACATAACAAACAAGGGAAATAATTGTGATCTGAGGCCAGATGGAAAACTGGGTTATATGGTATCCGAAAAGCTCGGTTCACAAATACGTTTTGCAGGTATATTGAAAAGAATCATATCCTCTGGAGTATTTGTTGGATAAAGTTTACATAAACATTGTGGTAATATCCAGTTAATAGTAATGCCACGACGAAACGTCTTTAGCCCGCCATAACGACGCCACATAGAGTAGTCTCTTTTAAAAACTTGACTAGCTGTGGAAATTGAAGAAAATATTAAATGTTACGATCAAATAAACATTGTGTTAGTTGTTCTCAAATTAATTTACTATTAAAAGGTACAAACAGTAACGCCTTGCAAGACCTTGAGTAGCTGCGACACTTATTAAAGACAGTCTCATTTTTGGTCATGTTTCAACAGATGCTACAAGATTACACAGCTTATGCATCCACCCCAACAATTAACATCTCAAGCAATAGTAATATATATTGGGTTCATACAATCTTAGAATAGGATTTGGTATATTCAGGTTTTACCATACTTTTTGTGAGATATTAAAACTAGATATTTTAACATTAATCTATTATTTACCTTAAATGTTATTTTTGAATATTATTACTAAACGTATAAAAGATGGAATGATTTCTTTATATTTAGAAAGTGCTGTAAAATTAATGCGTGAACTCAAAAATTACCCCCCCCCCTCCCCGCCACGAAATCAAGTGCCGTAAGTCTTCCTTTGAGGCTACTGCTTTATTTCGGATTGCTGTTAGTAAGTAATCAAGATAAATCCGTAGCCTGTGAGAGGAGTAATAGCATGTAAAGTGTAAATTAAATGTAGGATATTTTGGCGAGATCCGCGTTACACGAGATTTTCAAAGCCAAGACATGCTTAACGATGTTGGCCAGTCGCTGAATACAATACATTAAGAAACCGAGACTTTACTATGATCTTAAAAGCACTGTTGACAATCTGACTCGTGATCTCCTGTAGGAGAATGCACTTTAAAAAGCGCAAACTTCAGAAGGACACAACTTTTCTTAAGGGTCTGGTAGACAAATTAGAGTCGCAGTCTCGAATGAACCATGTATTATTCTGTGGCTTAGAAGAAAGGTCACATGAGAACTGAGAAATCACTGAAACAAAGGTGAAAATGCTCCTAAGGGACACCACCAAAATGACCTATGTTAACGACCTAAATATTGAACGAGTACATCGTGTATCAAAGTGGTCGAATTTGTATGGTTTAAGGACAACAATGAGGGATGACCTAGTGGCCGAAGATTTGACCAAACGCAAAAGAGAAACCAATTGTACACTTTTTTGTTGTTTCGAGAAGAAAGACTATCAACGCTGATTTGGCGATGCAAGACATTGCTCTGGTGATCTTAAATATATACACAACTGGAATTAGGAGAAAGAAAAGTTGATTGGAGATCGTCGTCCATCGTTTCAACGCAGTGTCCCGAGTACTCCACTCCATCCCCTTTACAATGCCCTTAGTACTCCACTCCAGTCGCCTTTACAATGTCCCGAGTACTCCACTCCAGTCCCTTTACAGTACCCAGAGCACTCCACTCCATTCCCATTATCATTTGAGAGACCAGACACGAATCAACATCATTCATGAATGCATAATTGGAAACAATGAGCCCTGGACATGCACAAAATCCGCCTTACCATATATCACCAGTTCCTTCTTCCAATCAATTCACACTTCGGAAGACTAGATTGTGCCTAATTATGTTCCTAGCCATGCGTCAGAGGACGATTCACAATTAATACTAAGCCAATCACTCGTGAACGTCACTCTACATTCTTCAACTACGTATTACATTTATGATCCTAGCAGTTATTCCCACCCTACCCCGTGGATTTTACTCTCACGGAGCAGAATACACGAAACGATGTAAGCATGAATGAAGAATCATACCCATTTGTTGAGGTAGCTCAGAAATCTTCGTAAGAGCAACCCATGCAAGACGACCGATACTATACCATCCGAATGTAAATAGCATTTGATATAAATTTTATGATTTCGTCTCAGTCTTACACGGCAGTCTAGAAGATCCGTTTGTGTTATCAGAGACTAGAACTGACGCTCTGAAAATAGTTCAGAATTTGTTAAGGTCAAAGATTACAATCTTGAAAGGAAAGACAGAAATTGTATTGGTTGAAGAATACTTGTTTAAAATAGGTCTGATCTACATTTCTGACTAATTGAAAGCTTAGAATATAACCAAATTGAAACAATTTTCATGAAATTCTGCCTGAATAAAAGTGTCTTGGATTATTTTTCCCCCTACAAATTCCCAAGCTTAGCAAATGCCGTCGTTAAGGCTGACATAGAAACCAAATTGAATACTATTTTTTTTTTGGTGAAAATGTATGTTTAATAGGTGATCTCGACTATGATATCATAAATACGGAAAAAGTAAAATCATTCGATTAATCTTATACTTTCAGCCCAACAAATGCCATAGGGAACAATACTTGCTATGTTAAAGACTGTTCCCTTTCCATAATTGATATTAGTGTTTCTTTAGAATCAGCCATTGTTTTGTCATAACATAAATTTTGAATGTGGTGTGAGTAACTGGCATCAGATAATAGCCAAACCACTAAAAGGATATCACGTTTCAAACAGACGTAAGAAAATTACGAAGCTCAGACAATTTCCTCAGTTATGTTAACAAAACACCTTTTCATGTTATTGACCATTGACCATTCAATGTTTGAAATAATATTTGAAATAAGTACCAAACCATACAACTTTATACGTGGTAATGGATAGATTTAAAACCTCACCCACCCATGCAAAGATAAAATAAGAGCAAATCTGTCCATTGTGTTTCTTTTTCAGTTGTTTCTGCCGTCTTCTGAAATAAATGCCAGATTACTGAAGAGAATTATTGTATTGTACAATTTTAATTAGCCATTAAAACACGTGCTTCACAGTTCACATATGACAAATTAGGGCTAGCCATTTGTTGACTGTGTTGCCTTGGCAACGTTCTTGATCTGACATTTGTAAGATTGTTTGAATTGGTTGGTTCTCTCTCTCTCTCTCTCTCTCTCTCTCTCTCTCATGCATAAGTTATCATAATCAGTTGCACTAAACATTATATTTATTTGTATACAGGCTTCTGTAAGAGTTTAAGTATTCCCTGGTTGCCTAGCTTTCATCATCCTCATCACTGACACCGTCAGAAAGAGGTTCCTGTCATTAATATTTTTGATGATTCTGTTTACCTTTCAATTTTTTTTCGTTTTGTTTCAATAACCAAAGGCTTCAACAATCACAAAGACGAAAATGCCTGCTTTAGTATTTGTACCAAGATAATGGTAAGAAATAGAGCTTTATTGTGATAAAGTTATTGGCCTATCATTTCCATTTAATTTGTTATTTTTTTTCTATTAAGATAAAAATTGTAATTTTCCCTTCAAATACCATTCTTGTGGCAACAATACATTCATGCAGTAGGTCCTCAATTTCCTGGAATATAAAGATCTGACAATTTTCCAGATTAGTACTTATTTCAGCATTAAGTTAAATTTAGATTAATTCAGGACAATTATCAAACTTCAGTTCTTAATTGCGGGACCACAACTGAGGGTGTTAAATACCACACGCCTAAGTCAGATAGCTTCGTGTAATACAAAAACACCTTTCCCGAGCTGAAATTTGACATACTCTTTAAATTCTAATCCATGTCAGTATTTTACAACAGTGTTGACAATGGCTACTGCCTTGATTTCTGCAAAACATCCAAAGAGGTCTAATCTCTATTAGGACTGACCATTTAATTTTCTAAAGGGGGTGGGGTTAAATGCTTAAAAACAACTGTCTTCCTCTAAGTTGCAATTTTTTAAACCAAAAGATACTTTTTCTGTCCCTTACATTACTTAAAACAAATTTATCTTGTGATTAAAGAAATAAAAAGAAATCACATATCCCAGTCAGAAAGAACAATCTAGCTTCATAAATTAAATGAACAGTCACTTACAGTATATATGCAGTCAGAATTGAGCTAGCTCAGAGTTACGTAAATTCAGCCTCGTTACTGTTGTTGACGGCCAGGACCGGCCCAAGGGATTTTGGCGTCCATGGCGAACTGTGACGTTACCCCCTCTTCCAAACAAAATCCACTCCCGTCTAATTTGGCACCCTTTAAAGGCTGGTGCCCTAGGCAACCTAGCCTACATGGTCAGGCAGGCACTGTTGATTGCATATACCGCTATTTCAACTTAAGGCCTACGCACGAGGTCACATTTCATTACAAATTCAGTGTTTCCTTTTAACTATTTCTTTATTTAGAATAGCAGAGGTTATCACTTGGAATTTAACTGTCTATTCCTCAGAGGATTAATATTTGTTAGTAACAATTGGATAAATTTATGACGTTCAAGAGAAGCCAAAAGGTGTGCTCTCATCAAGTCGGTGCATAAGTTTATCTAGATTTCTTTGAACAGAGTAAAGATGTAAAATTATTGCCATAGAAGCGGATTAACCCTTTCTAAACACTCATGTACTGAATATACTTTTTTAATGAATCGATCTTTACATCTACTGTCCTTCTGTGGATGGTCTTTATGTATTGGCTATCAATTGTAGGTATTTGACTCTCTATGGCAGAATGTTATTGAGGGGCAAGCTTGGAGGGGATTATGTTCCCACTGCGAAGCATGGAGAATTGAAAATCGCGGAATCTGTACTGTACATTCATACAGGATTAAAGGTTTTCTCTTTCATCATACACCTTATCACACACACACACACACACACACACACACACACACACACACACACACACACA
>JAECUM010017170.1:0-62982 GCA_016617855.1 Megalonaias nervosa | reverse complement strand
TCTCTCTCTCTCTCTCTCTCTCTCTCTCTCTCTCTCTCTCTCTCTCTCTCTCTCTCTCTCGTAGGACTTGGATCAACGATTTTGAAACAAAACGGAAATCAATATCAATTCTATTTAGGGAAAATGTACAGAATATATAACCTTTCTAACGGTGGAAATTCATATTTTCGAAGTGGTTGACTTAGAGTAGAGTCGAGTGGAAAAGCATTGCTTCCCAACTTTGAGAGAGAGAGAGAGAGAGAGAGAGAGAGAGGGGGGGGGGGAGAGAGTTAAAATGACGATGTTCTTTTGCATCCATTTTGTCATATTAACGAATCTGTCATTATTAACATTCATCATTTAACTGAGACGAGCTATCGACCTTGTCATTGTTAAATCAATAATCGATCTTGTCATCGGTAAAGCAGTTATGGACATTGTAATTGTTAAACGTTACGTTAATTTTTACACGTTAACATTAAAATAGTCGTTTTTTTTAATTCAGTCATCCATTTTGAAAAACAGCTACTACTGTTCTTTGACGTCCTTCAGACCTGTAATACGTTAATTACTCCTTTGTGTTTACTCCACAGTATGTTAATTCATCCACGTCTATTATGGAATGCTAATGTATTCAGTCTTTCAACAAATATTTATAACGCTGTGACGAGTATCTTTTAAAAATCATTATGCTAATTACCGTTTGCGACCTCCATTTTATTATAGTCATGTGTTAGTCGTTGCATGTCACGAGAAGTCACGTTCACATATTTCTGTTGCTGTCATGGTGTTATTGTTTTTTTTTATTATTGTTATTATTATTATTACTATGCTGGTCAGCTAGGGTACTATTCCATATTTTTAGTTGCCTTTTATACGCATTATACTTAAACAAAGTAGACCTCAATTTATGATCGCAAGATGTACTTAAACATCTGTAACAAAGTAGATCTTGATTTGTAGTTGCAAGATGCAAGATGTACTTCAACATCTATAGCAAAGTAGACATTGATTTATGATCGAAACATGTACTTAAACATTTATAATAAAGTAGATCTTGATTTGTGATCACAAGATGTACTTAAGCATTTGTTACAAAGATCTTGATTTGTGATCGCAAGATATTCTTAAACATCTGTAACAAAGTAAATTTTGATCAGTGGTTGCAAGATGTACTTAAATCTTTATAACAAAGTAGACCTTGATTTGTGATCGCAAGATGTACATTTTATTATTTTTAATGCCATTATAATCAAACCTTGAGAAGTAGATTGTAAATATGATTCGCTTTGTCAGTCCGTCCGTGCATGTGCCTCCGTCCGTCCTCGCCCTCTCAACTGTGTGTTGTACATGGATTATAAAACACATATTGAGAATAAACTTTCATTTTGGGTGCATCTTGGGATGATAGTCTGTAGTACGTCTAAACACATTGCGATCTTCCCAGGGTTCCAGACTATTCCTAATACTTTTTTCCGTTTGTGTTACAGACCTAAACATACCGTACTCTTCCCAGGGTTCCAGGCTCTATTTCTAATATCTTTTTTTCCGTTTGTGTTACAGATCTAAACATACCGTACACTTCCCAGGGTTCCAGGCTCTATTTCTAATATCTTTTCCCCTTTATGTTATACATTTAAACAGATCGTGATACTCCCAGGGTTTCCGACTGTATTTTTAATACATTTTCCAGTTTGTGTTACACATGTATACACACAGTGATCTTCCCAGGGTTCAAGACTCTATTTCTAAAACTTTTTCCTCGTTAATGTTACACATTTAAACAGACTGTGATATTCCCAGTGCTCCAGGCTCTATTCTAACACTTTTTTTCCCGTTAATGTTACATATCATAACAGACTGCGATCATTGCTGCGGACATTATCTGTAATACTTTTTCCCACGTTTATGTTATACATCTAAGCAGACAAAGATGTTCTCATGGTTCCAGACATTATTTCTTATACTTTTTTGCTGTTTACGTTACACATCTAAACAGACTGTGATATTCTCAGGGTTCTAGGCTCGATTCTAATACTTTTTTTCCCCCGTTTACGTTACATATCTAAACAGACTGTGGTTTTTCCTCGCATGAGTCTTTAAAACGTCATGATTTTCAAAGCTGAGCCTTAATTCTAATCAACTGTTTAATGTGGATACTTTGTAACCTTTGCTGCTAATACAATTATCGCCACCGCATCATCTCCTTCTACAACAACTAATATTGCTTCTACTAATTGACTCAGAGTTTCCTCGACAAAACTATTAGCAATCGACATAATGGTATTAGCAACTTTAACGGTCGAGTGAAAAGCTTTCTTCAAGGGTTGACATCCCTGTTCTCGTGCATGTATTTAGTTATTAAAAAATACAGTCGAACGCACCAGTCACTGCATCGAGCTTGAATGTCTCAAACACCTTCGGTCGCTCGAAATATTTAAGTCCCGTATCAACTTCTATGATTTCGAAGTAAAATATTATAAGTTGATCTTCCTCAAACTCTGGTACTTAAACTGGACTGTATTATCTCGTCGATTCATCTGATTAGCCGCAATCACTCGAACTGTCTTGTTATCAAACCTCGAAAAAACATCCATAAAACGGATGACATGGAATCACATCGTTTTCTTTCCATTTTTTTAAAAAATCTGTTGGTTGAATATCAAGTAAAAGATATGATTTAGTCGGCATAAATAATAAAAAAATTAAACATCCTACAATTTGACATGCTGTTTGAGCTTTGTTATTTTACAAACCACAACAACAGGATAAATTTAGTCACATGTCACATGATGCACTGATAGCTCGAAACAGTTTATGCACAAGACGAATGTATGAGTTACAGACACGACGCAATATAAAATATGTACTTAAGTTTGAGAAGTTGCATTGGAGACACACACACACACACACACACACACATAGTATTAAAGAGAATACTATGCGAAGAATATGACTTTAAAACATACATTCACGATCTTGGAATATATATTGGAATTGATGATAACTACTGTTGTTTATATAAAATAGATGTTCTGATAAAACCTACATCGGCTTTATTTTGTTTTTGTGTTTTTTTGTTTTTTTTTAAAAAAAAAGAAACAGCACACATAACAACGCCATGACTTCGCTTCTTCGGCCTTCATTGTTGAGTAAACAACTGGTTTTCATACCAGGTGATATGTCTAAAGTTTGCAATACAAGGGAGACAACAAAACTACATTTAACGATGCATTCATTGCCTCCCTTGAGCACACACACACACACACACACACACACATACACACACACACACACACTCTCTCTCTCTCTCTTTTCCTCTCCTTGAAATAACTCACTGTCCTACCTTCCTTCGTTGTGAGCCAAACACATTGCTAACGTTATCTTTGCTCAACATTCCCAATGTACCAGCTAAGTTGTATAGCTTCCAGTCGCATTTAACAATTTTGATATTATCAAGTTCAGAGTCTAACTATCCTTATGTTATCAGATATGCTATGGAATGAATGACCATATAACAAAGCTCCTATAGTATTTCTGTCCATTATCTTGCAAGTAAAATTCTATTACGACCCTTCTGATCTCGAAGTAGTTGGGAGGAATAGAAGAATTGCAGGATTTAACATATATCAATTTCTAGCAGATATGTCAGGGGAAAGAATTATATTAAAATTCCCTTAGTTAGTAAACAGAATTGTGCTAGAGCTCCATGCCAAACGAATTTTGTTTAGGATCTCATAATGTTGAGGTAACTGAAACAATAGAAGCTTTGTCTTCTCATGCTTGTCCCACTGGAAGGATTAACTGAATTATGTTAACAGAGAGGCTATACGAAAGAACAATCTACAGTACCTTCTTAAAAGAACTCTGTTCCGATGCAAATATTATTCGGTTAAGACTCTCAGAATCTTAAGATAAGCGGAGAACAGGGAGGACATTACATAGTCATTTTATCAGACAGGTCAGATGTAATCGATGTAACCAAAATTAATACTAATGTTACGAAACTGTCCCTGAAAAATCCCGTAATATTAGATTAAACTGGCTTAGATTAAGAGTAACAATAAAATTAAGAAAATGTCACTAACGGAGACCGAAACAAAATCCGGAACATATATTTAAATGGCGGACTAAACGGATCACTATAATTATGAAACTGTACGGGACTGAAGGGATGATAGTTAAAGTTGTTTTTTCTTTAAAAAAAAATCCCCAAAACAATGTAAATAAATTGGTCTAGACTAAAAAGTAACACTAAAATTCCAAAACTGTACCTGACTTGTGACCCCACACTTATTATGCAATACGCCATTTTTTGTCAGTTAAAGTGTTTAAATATCTTGACCATACTAAACAAAAAATTCAAGAAAAAGAAACTTTTAAGTTTTCTTTCGTATATTCCTGTGAAATGAGAATCACCACAAAAGTCCACCATTTTGCTGTCTTTCTCTTTCTCTTTTAATTTCCTTACATGTATGGGTTCTTCCTCTTCTACTGTTTCATCTGCTTGTCTGGTTGTGTTAAATTTATCTACTGGAATCAGTTCCTGCTTCTGAATGCTCCATCTCTATGTTTTCGTTGTTTTCATAGGACATTGTAAAGTGCAGTGTCTTTAACCTGACATTGATAACAGTTATCTTTATTTTTGTCTCTCTTTTCTCTAAAAAGTGTCGTTTTCTTGGACGACCATTTTCAGTTAACCATGGTAATTCTCATTTTGCAAAAATTCTGTTCCATTTTTGTTTCTTACTTTTCATTTTGAATTTTGATTTTCAATGTTAGGGTGGTCACGTTAAAAGACAGAGGAAAAGTAAACTTTTCTGTTTGAGATTTTAAACAATAAAACTAAATCATATAGGTATTATATATATATATATATATATATATATATATATATATATATACCCTTCCACAGCTGCTTAGATCACTTGGGAAAGAGACACATCCCAAATGACTGCTAAATGAAAAAGAAACATAATCTCTCCAATAAAATTATCTCTCTTGATTGATTGTGTATAAGTATGTCTGTGGGCATTGTGTGGTTAAGAAATGCGATTGTTTTGAATGTATACGGCATCATTGAGGAAAAAATAAAACACAGAAGACTTGGCTTGCATTACCAATGCAAGCCGAATCTTCTGCGTTTTATTTTGTTCCTCAAAATAAGTATAAATTGGAAGATTTGAACAGGGAAGTGTTAAAAGAACTTTTTACTTACCTCAATTACAACTAGGGACTAAGAAAGACTATATCGAATGCATTCTCGATCGAAGAACACATAAAGTACGAAAATGTCGACTTCAAGAAATTAAAGTTTGTTGGAAAGGACATCCATCTATCTTCGATTCATGAATCGCAGCTTCACAAGTCATCAACTATCAAAAGAAATAGAAGTTACCTCCTTGCCGTTAAACACAGCAGCTTCTACTCCTTCTCAGAGCTGCATTCTTCAAGAACAACAAAATAATCCCTGTGAGTGTAATGGGGAGAATCTATCCATAAAAATCAAATCATGTGTTTCTGCCAAATCTTTGCGGTGTACCGTGTCATTAGAGCAGCCATTGGAAATTTGAGCTTGCAATAAGGAGATAAACACTTCTGGACTATTTTGCTCAACAAATTTTTTGGTGATCTTCTTTCCAGTCCTTGGTTGAAATATACCGACGGTAAAAACACTAACAACAGTAGCCTTGCTGCAAATGCCAGCCACCATTCTTCCACTCACAGCCCTCTTTGGAACATTTGGAAGATCATTCTTCTTTCACAACGGGTGACTCTTCGGAGACCAGAACCATCAAACTAGGAATAATCAATTTAATTTTACATTACCTAGTGACGGTTACACGTGTTTCTTAACAACACATTATATTGTTTTACAGCCACATTACCTCAGTCGATACAACTGTATAACGAAGCACATTGAGAAGTAAATTTGGTAGAAATCATTTGTCAAAATGAGATTGGAATTCAAATCACTTTAGACGTTCAACGAACAAGTTCAAGAATAATAAAAAAAACACCATCACCAGCGAATCCCCAATTAAATATCTTTTCCATCAGAATTCGTGCAGAGTTTTGTTTCAATAAGCAGTATCTTGTCAAACCGGTTGCAGCAATATTCAAAGATTAGTTAGGCAAACCTCCCAAGAAAGCTTGCCGATGTATACCATAAAGTTCCATATAATTGTACAACGTCTTAAAATGCATTTTTATCCGACTCAAAACACTGTTTATCATTTTTTCTCCCATTTTTTGAGCGAAAGCACAAACATAACACCTCATTCAAAGGACATTCACAAGAACGATCAATTCTACATGTATTTTCGCTGCCCTATGGAGCTGAATGAAGGACTGAATTGATGTTTGCAGATTCTAATGTCGTCGAGTATAAAGTCGTAGGAAAAAGCTGCTCCGTTGCTAACCAACATTCCTTTCAAAATGGATTCTGCCATCGCTGAGGAGGAAGAAAAACGTACAATGTACACCGATAATTCCTACATGCTCATTATCTTCTTGTCAGTCAATCGAATTTTGGCCATATTAGTATTAATGGAGATCATGGACATAGTATTATATTCTTGAAAGGAAAAGCCAACTTTAAAAGTACATTATCGGAAACGATTCTCCAGTGAATTGTAAAAACAGATGTATCATAGATACAAAGGAGTTACTTGACAATGAGGGCATGGTTTAGGAGTTATATTAATCAGCATTTCGTACGGTAGCACCCATCTTAAAGTCGTTATTGACTCGAGGATTGCATTATATAAATGCTTCAGCTATGACGCAAGGAAACGAATTTCTACAATTCAACACGTCCTCATCGACACAGTCCAAAAGTCTTTATGAAAGCAGAACAGAATGTGTTGTTCAAACTATAAAAGACATTTTAGGACGTCTAGACAGCCCCATAAAGTCACTTCACACTTCTGGCAAAGGCACTAATTCTTCCCCTATTCCACAGTTAGGACGAGACAAAAAGAGATGCCAAACCAAATAATATCTACAAAAAACACTTTCAGAAAAAGAGTAAGAACAGAGGAACAATATCTTTCAGAAAACTGGACGTTTCTATTACTAACTGAAAACCAAAATGACAAAAATTACGTACCGAGATTCTTGCGAATGCTCCTAGTCAGAACTCGATTTGTTTGCTATGCCACCAACGATGATGACGATGCAAGAATCCCAATGTGTAGAATTTCATAGTGTGTTGGCTATTGAATTAGAAATCAAAGGACAATTTGAAGAATACATCGATCTGAATAACATTCACTTGTACCTGAAAATCAAAGTTCTCAAGCAATTTAGGGAAAGATGTTAGAGTAGCTCTCGTCAACAATTTCATGTATTCGCTGTTCAGCAAAGTGAATTTATTCTTGAATAACAACACTAGTCAGTACCCTTTCCATGCGTACCTGGAAACTCTTTTGACGAACGGAAATGAACCTAACAACACACATCTGGACGCGTCCGTAGTATGGAAATCTGGCACATTGAAAGTCATCAATAACACTAGATGACAATTCTCACAATGTTAGATTTTATGACCGTCAAAAGAAAACGATAAACGAACGCTGTTTAGAAATGATGGATCGGTTACATTTGATATGTGATTGCAAAACAAGTATTATTTGAAAGGCTTGAATATGCGCCTGACACTGAATCGAAGTTTTACCGTGTTGCGTTTGATGGTTAATGCCAGGGTGTATAACATAGTAATCTAAGAAGCTAAATTTTACGTGTGTTGTTTGGAAGTCTTGCCTATAACAAGAAACGACGTAAGTCAAACTTTGAGCAGAATAAGTATCCTCTAAGACAAGTGTTGGTAAAAACTTTCACTATTGCCTCTGGACTCTGATCTAAGATCGAAGATAATGTTTCAAAGGACAGCTCCCCAAGCGTTTGCTCATTACAATCGTCAGTAATGCATCCTGAACATGTCAAAATCTTTCGAGTTGAAACACTTAAAAGTGTCCAAGGTAGAAGTCACCGGAGATGGTTGTGTAACATACCTTTTGAACCTAACTTTGCCAAGAAAAATTACTTCAGATATTACTTAAAACTGTTTGAAGCTATATGACAGGTAAAAACAGCAGTCACTATATTTTGTTCAATGATTACGCAAGTTGCTATGCTTTGTGAGGAATTGATTTCACTCCAGACCAAGGCAGGGACGAAGGACATTTCCACCCCATAAAATTCTGATAACTTCTTGTGGAACTTCAGTCTGCAGTATCTCTGATGAATACAGAGAACGTCATACTGGATACAGAATTCGACAATAATATGAAAATCAATAGTTTGAGAGAAGTAATCCTGACTATTAGCAAAAAAAAAAAAAGGAAATGATGGAACACGAAGAACATACAGACATAGGCGAGAGGATATTTCTGATCCAGAACAAGAAGACAAAAATAGTCATGATCTCAAGATGGCCAGGACAACAACAACAGTAAGTCTCATGTTTTTGCTCTGACTTGGCTGAAGGAATCACCAACCTGACCAGAGAACATTGTTTTGATGTCAAATCGATCATCTAAAGTTAAATGCAATACGACATATGTTTCACGATGAGTCAAGAAGAAAGGTTGGAAGAGTATCTGGAAGAGGCAGGGATTCTAATCTTAGAAAAGTCGATTTTGAGAAAGAGGTATAAAGACTGGCGTGACCATTCCTTACCTCCATTGACTTCTTTGAGGCAAACACATTTAAGTTTCCGTGCAACAAAGTACAGAAACTACCCGTTGTTCATCGACTTACATGACAGAAAATAACAAACAAATGGATACTAGGGAAATTCATTACCTTCTGATGTGCAGTTCGTACACAGCTTCTTGGAATCCTTTGATGTGTGCTAAAGCTGAACTTCCCATTCGAAAACGTAAAGATATTCAGGCATATGTCATCAACATACCTAACAGTCATCGACCAGGAGCTCAATGGGCAGCAGTCTACTTTTTCAACGACCGCAATGTGGGATATTTTGATTCTTATGAACTACCTCTTCTGGAAGACATTATTGACTTTATGAGAAAAAATGTTGCATCGATCCGATTCAATAATGGGGATTACAAGGATCAGATTCCTAGATATGTAGACAATATTGTTTGTATTTTCTTCATCAACTCAGTCTTGAAGTAACATTACAAGACTTAGTGACTTGTTTTGATCGCGATCACTCTATAAAGATAAGAAGAAGAAAGAAAATTTTGTGCGCATTGTGGATATCTCTTTTCTATAGCTCAGAAACGAAGTGTGCGTCGACTGCAAAATGACAGTGCCTTACATCATCGGAAGTCAAGTTTGACTCCACAATTTTACCAACCCTCTACATACGTTTATGTTTAACAAAGTATCAGTTTCTGTTCATGTATGAGTTAGAAAAGCTTCTTATTATTATTAAACATGTTCGATTTTGAGGACATGATGTTGCTTTGTTTGTTTGTTTTACGTTGATTCTTTCGTTTGCTGAAATCAAATTTTGCTCACATGTATTTTATATTCTCTAAGTCGATCATCATTAAAAAATTGTTTTCATTCATGTCCGTGTTCCGAATCGGAGAATTGTTTTCCTCCGCATCCGTGATCCTACCATATAAAGCGGTGCGTTCACCAGTCTTGCCTGGTCTATTTATTATTATATGTAAGGTACTGGTCAATACGCTTGGCGTGCTGATGGTGTAATGTGCAGTGTTGGATACTGGATGACTGAGTGTTTGTCAACACACACGGCGTGTTCGATAGGATAGGGTATTGGTCAGTATACACGACGTGTCGATGGTATAATGTGTGGTGCTGGATAGTAAATCACCTGATGTCGATCATTATACGGGGCATTGGTAAGTATACATAGAGTCTTGATGGTATAATGTGGGGTGTTGGATACTAGATAGCTGGGTGTTTGTCACTACACACAGCGTGGCTACCGGTCAGTACACACGGCGTGTTGAAGGTATAATGTGAGATATTGGATAGTAGATGACTGGATGTTGGTCACTACAAACGGTGTCTTAGATAGTATATGTGGGGTATTGGCCAATACACAGGGTGTGTTGATGGTATAATAGGGTGTTGGATAGTAATCCTAAAAAGTTTATGATTACATTTCCCATAATGGGTAATAAAATTAAAATTTTGCTTGAATAGCAGAGTGTGTATAGATTTCATCCTCCTTCTTTTACGTCCTACCCCATTTTGTGTGATTGTATATTTTTGTGTTTCTAAGCATAATGTGTATATAAACGCTCCTTCACTTTTAGTTATATAGTAGAAAAGTGTACTGAATTATAATCTAAAATTGTTAACATTACGTTTACCGTAGACCCTTATAACGTCCCACTATGTTGTGTGGGTATACTTGTCTATAAACACTCCTGCCCTTGTGCGATAGTATAATTGAATGTATGTAAGGATATTGTCAATGTAAACCTTCCTATCCTTTTATTGTTTTTTTCTCATGATAGGGTGTCAGACCAATACAGTATCACATTCAGGCGATGCGCTGATGAAAAGAAGTGGATATTGTGTGTGACAGATTTCCACCTTACGAGTTCAATGGTAAGGTCTGGAATGGACACAGGACAAGGGATGCCCTGGCATGGGGCAGGTGGCTACTGTGTCTATTTAAATGGTGAAGCCTGGCTGGGCTACTGGAATGACCGATTGTGCAACTCCAAGTTAAATCGAACTGAAGTTATGGAGAACAATGTCTCTTATCAGAACTTGTCCAATGCTTTCCCAGTGTCGAGTTGTGTGCAGTTTACCTTTCTTTCTCCAGGTTTAGTTATTCCTGGTTGATTGATATAAATAATGTTGATGTTGATTATTGCTGCCTGACCCAATATGTTGTCCATGTTAGCATTCACATTCAATGTAATTTTAGCCTTGCCATTCTTTAGACCATACCAAACTATTAAACTTTAGAATTTAATTAGTGTTGTATGTCTGAATTATATAAAAACCTATTAATATTAAAAATAAATGTAATTTCGTTACTGTGATAACGTTTCTTTAACATACCGACATTCAGAAAATTTAGGATCAGGTATGCTAAAAGTTCTCATGGTTTACGGGCCTTTCTTGCCTAAGACTATTTTGGTAGTTTGTAATGAACCTAAAACTAAAAAAAAAAAAGTATATAAACTCCAATGCAAAGACCATAATTTTAGAATAGTATTTCGCTGTTGGTTCAACATATTTGGGTACAACTAGGAACTTTTTCCGAATGTGTGGCGATCCACGCAGTTTTATAAAGCCTGGGTAGACAAAACTGAAAGATCATAACAGAAGCAAAGGGGGTTAACAGACTCTAATTGGTTGTCCGTTATTTTCTCAAAATAAAGGTTCCTACGAAAATGAAATATAAGTGTCAATAACGCCAAACCGAAGCCTCTAACAGACCAAGAGTCCCTCTAAATTGTGTTAGCTCATTTTGTTACTTTATCGCTGACGTTTTATTTTCATTTTTTTAATGCGTATTTGTTTACTCGTCGGACACTCACTGTTAGTCGTTCACCCTCATTGCTGCTGTAGTGTCAACCTAAAATTTTATCGAGACCTATAGGATACATCCACCAAGGATCATGTAAATTTATCGTGACAAATCCGTGTGGGGTAGCTTGCGCTCGTGCAAAGAAGTTTTTGAACTTAATCATGTCCATATCTCCTGAACACCATGTTTGATGAATATTTCGCAGAGTATGTCTATCAACTTCATTAAACAAAACTAAAACATTACAGTTATCTCTGATTACTTTAGGTATTTGTGTATATCGTTGAGTAACATAATCACGTCTGTGTTTTTGAGTCTGCCTCGAGAAAATAATCCAGCTGGATTTGATTGTTTGTCCAGCATCACATCATCGTATACCACGAGATTATTAATAAATCCGTCCAGGTCATCCACAGAGGGGGGCTTCATCAATATCGGTGATAAAATCAATAACATTAACGGAGTCAATGTTGCCGTCCTCGTTCAACAATTTTGCATTTTCATTAAAATCTTTAAGTACTTCATAACATCGTTGGTCATCTGCAGATGGTGCCACTAAATATAACTTATCCCACTTGAGCCATCTCATTATCAGATTAAGCAACAATTGCGTCTTACCAGATCCAGATGGGCCAAGTATAATTGCTCTGATAGAATTTGATAATGCTGGATGATGATTGACTGGCTCTTGTTTTCGTGTCGCTGAGAAATCAATTATATCCATGTTGCATAAATATACAATATATAATATGAGTTTATATCGTGTTCGATGCAGAGTACCCACGTCCACCAGTGGATTAACAACAATAACAACAAAAAATAGCAAGCGTACACTTACAGGCAAGTGTGTGAAATGTGGTACTCGCAAATACAAACTTATTTCGTCCCTGACACAGTCAGATACAAAGACAGGTGGTGATATCGTTGCTTCACTGGGAAAATTAACAGGAGATCCATGGGCTAAATACCCTGGTGAGAAATATCTTCCTGGCTATAATTACTGTGGTCCTGGAACTCGACTTGATATTCTACTTGACGAACGAGACCAACCAAAATCTGGAGAGTATCCAATAAATGCGATTGATCAAGCGTGTCACGTTCATGATGTTGCATATAAAAATAAATTATTATCCGAGCAACAACAATAAAATTTTAAATATTGTTTACCTGAATCACCTTTTATTTTTTTTTAAAAAAATGGGATTAACTCGCCACAAGTAACTTTTACCGGTGGGTAAATTTGAAAATTTCAAAGAGAAATCATCAATCGTCACAATGGCGACCATATACATCATTATTCTTAGTGTTGTTTTCACAGCGGCTGCATCATCCATCACCTATGCATGTGAAGGTTCAAATACAACCATAAGTTTTGGATACTATAGCAATGAGATTGCTAATAAATATGCCATATTTATCAAATCTGACTCCTATCCATATGGTCCGATATATTTCGTACCTCCCAAGACAAATGGACAAATTACTGTAGAGCATATAACATATATAATCGGATACAATACTTCCTCGTACATCATATTCAACGGAACAAAAATGTCTGATTCAGACACATTCTATCTAGCATACCAACCTAGTAGCTATTATGTATTGGAATTTACGAATCAACTTCAAGTTTACAAAAAAAATAAAATAAACAATAAACAAAATTATACAAATATATCTCGGTAAATTCTGTCCATATACACTGCAATGTTCGCAACGTGATAATAGTACCAAGTGTGAACCAAGTTGTTACTACTACGAGAATATCACCGATAAAACTGATTGTGGAGTTATTGTCAATGAACATCAACGTGATTGTATATCTTGGGGCGCAAGACTCAATTACACAATTAATTATGATTCTGTAAGAGCATCTTACAACAAAATAAATTTCCAAGCAAACTTTATCATTACTGTGACAATGTTAATTGTCGTGGAATTAATATAATTCTTGATGGTGAGATGAGTTAGTTTTGTTGCCGCTGATTTAACCTTCATTGTTTCACACCGAAATGAAGTATTCTTTGTTCAATCTGACGCCATTATCAATTTATTTTGATTACTTCAGAATCAGATTGTGATAATATTTATTTTTATTTTGATTATTTCAGAATCAGCAGCATGTTTTTTTTTTTTTTATTTTATTTTTATTTTTTTATCATCATAGTCTTTCACAGGTGCTCAAACACCGAGATAGAACATTTATTTGGCCAATTTGAGGTCTTTATCATCGGTTGTTGAACCTATGCATTTTCATATAATAATATATATTTTAAGGTAGTTTCCCCAATCACTCAACAATTTTGAAGGTTTATGGATTTATCATTATGATCGAACACACTAAACCAGTTATTGGTACTCCAAACATGAAATTTTAAAATCTCGGTATGTTTACCTGAAGCCTCTATCGTCGATGCGGAATCTACACATATAATTATATTATTATTGATAAATGTCTAGATTCCGCAATCATTACAAACTTAAGATACAACGATCCCCCTTCATTTTAAGAACATTTTAATGAAAAATCAAGAAATATTTTAGTAATTATGATATTTGGCTACGGCAGAGATTATATGTTACGAAAAGTAGAAGAATTAGCACGACCTCTACCAGAAATAAGTACAGATCCAACATGAACTGGCTGTGTAATTTTATAAAAGGACTGTTAGATAATAGTATAAAAATAATAGACAAGAAAGAAATTAAAAAATTTAAATCAATAAAGGAGGCAGCCGCCAAGCTTGGTGTTTGTAATGCAATTATTGGTACAAATAATTATTTTAAAGCGTGTGATAGATCATATTGGATTACTTTCAGGGTGAAATATAAAAGTGATGAAATAAAACTCGACGATTGGATGACTGACCCATTCACCAGCGTATTTGAGCATGCAGTAATAAATCTTTCAGAGAGGAAACGAGCCAGTCTTCTTTCGGTTTTTCCGACTTGTATGATGCCATAACGATTTTTATACCGACGGGTTTTCCATCGTCGATGCGGAATCTAGACATTTATCAATAAAAATATGATAAATGTCTAGATTCCGCGATATTTTTGTTATGTGGATTCAACGTCATGATTGAATATGCTAAACCAATTCTTCATACTCCACACATGAAATTTTAAGATCTCAGTATGTTTATCTACAATCGCGATATCGTTTCCACCCTAGAGTCCTTGAGCGTCGCAACTATAATTTCTCCACTGTGGATTATCAGCTCTGATTTTGGCCACAGAGGATAACGTAATGTGTAATCTGACCTTATTGGATCTTTTGTGTTATCTTCTGTCAAAGGTACCCCGAACCCTTTATAAATTAACTTTATTTTTTCGATGATATTTCCAGTAGGTAGTTTCTTGGTCTGAATTCTTGTCTGAGGAAATATGCTAGACCAGTTTCTTAATAGCTCATTATACATCGCCAGTTGATCTTTGTCGCGTAGCATGTTTTTGATATACAGCCTGAGGTCCATCCCTGAAATCAGCAATGTTGTAGCTGAAAGATCATTAGGAACTACATAGGGTAGATTCAACATCGTCAAGAAACTTTTCACCGCGTTAAGTTTCTCACGAGGACTGATTTTATCAGAACGAAACATCGTAGCATCAACTGCATGACCACCATTAAATTTATCAACGATGATTTTTTTACCTCGCTTTAACCTCGTTAGGTTCCCGGATTGGTGTTGTCCGTTTTGATCACATTGAGTTTCAGATACAAGTAACTGCTATACAGATCGATGTAATCTTCGGGCTGTCCTTTGATTTCAAACTCGATGGGAGATGAATCCATCGAAGAGGAGACGGGATGAAATTCTGCCCATTGGGATTCTTGCATCGTCATCATGGTGGATGGCATGGCAAACAGATCCGGTTCCGACTTGGAACAGACGCAAGACTCTCGGTGCATCAATTTCCCCCTGTGATTTTTTTAATAATCAAACATGTCTAAGTCTCGGACGGCTCTTCTTTTCTTAGTCTTTCTAGCTCTGGGGGTGTGAAGTCCTCTAAAGGGGTGCCTTTGTCGTCGTTTTCTGCCTTGTCCTTGTTGTTGCGTCAGGGAAGCAGGAATGCCTGATGACTCGGCAGCGTCTGGGGAATTTATAGGAGTCTCTCGTCGGCCCAAAATGTCTTTACCCGTTTGAAGCAAGACATTTTTGCCAGCCCTCAAGAAAGCTTCTTTGGGGTTTTGTTTGTCAATGATGACATTTTGGAGAAATTCTTTACCTTGCGTCAAAGCGGCATCTTTCAATGCGTGCAATCCCCGTGTCACCATCGGTTTCAAAACGGGGACCACTGAACGAAAGGCCGAGTTTAGCATATCTCCTAAACTATGTCCATGTTGTCGAGCGACTCCTTGGTACACAGGATACATGACTGACAAGGGGTTAGAGTAATCGTTTTCGAAAATGGAGTTTCACTGTGACTTTCCCTTTGGTGAATGGAATATTTTGTCCCAGATCTCCTTTTATAGTAATGTTGACAGTGTCGAAATACAACTTACTGACGGGCAAATAGTGAGGATGTACAAATTCGCGGTGAACATGATAGGTGTTTCCACCTTCCTCGTCAGCAGCCGTGGCAGAATCCACTTTGAAAGGAATGACACGCAGTAACGGTACGGAGGTGTGTCCCACCACGTTGTACTCCACCACATCGGAGTATACAAAAATCAAATTCAGTCCTTGGTTTAGTTCTACAGGGAATCGAAAATATTTCGCAAAATCAAAGCTGTTGGCAATGGCTGGTATCTCGTTTTCAATCCTGATCAACTGGGGTCTCCACCCAAAATGTCATACAATTCAGGACAAAATGTAATGGCTAATACTTTATCTTCTGAAAATTTGATCAGTAGGCGAGGATCTATTTTGTGGTACTCGAGGGTGACACTTTTCCTAGCTTTCTCCAAGGCTTTGCCAAACACGACATTGAACCTGTCAGCAATCGCGTTCACCAAATGTTGACCACTAAAATAATAGCCTGTGGAAATTTTCAACCGATAATTCGTCCGTTTAGATTTAGGGTCTTGTGTTTTGATATGGTCAACACAAAGTATTGTGGGGAAACACCTCCATGGAACTGTCACTGGGGAACGTTAAGTAAAATTGGATATTCATAATTCCTGAGTTTTAGTGTCCGAGGGGTCACTGGAGGTCAGAGGAGTGTAGTGTACTAAAGAGGATTGTTGTGATGGTTATGGTGATTGTTGGAAGGTGGGCTAACGTTGGACGCAAAGCTCGCGTTCATCCCGTTAGAGGAATATTTCAGGGACGGATTGGGAAGAAGGTAACCGATGCAACTGCTAAGTAAAATGGTCCACAATTGTTTGTCTCCTTGTTGCAAACTCAAATTGGCAATGGCAGCACCGATGACACAATACACCACAAAGATTTAGCAGAAAAAACGATTTGCTTTTTAGGCACACGTTCTCCACACCACACCCACAAGTGCTGCTTTGTAGATCTTGCAGAGAAGAACTGGGGGAACGAGTGGTCACTGCTGTAGTGGTAGCGGTTGAAGCTGTGTTGAAGGGCATGATGGTCACTTCTTTTTATAGTCGATGATTTGCGAGGCGTCGATCCAAGAGTCAAAACTGGGAGGATATCCTTTCCAAGGTACTTTGACTTCTTTGACACGTCGTTCTCCCACTTTACGAGTTCTTTGATCAAGAATGCTTTCGATCTCGGACAATTCGTCTTCTTTTTTGGTCACGCGTTGTAACTCGGGGAAGAAAAACGTTCCTTTTAACACTTCCCCGTTCATGTCTTCCAATTTATAGACGGCAGGATGACGGCCACGCACTCGTTCGGTGACACGAGACAATTCAGTGGTCCAGTTGGGTAAGTAACCTTTGTCGAAAGTGCGTTTGGTTTTGGCAATGTGCAGCCAATGGCCGACTTCCAAACAATCCACCTTTGTCGGGGACGTACCAAACAGGCGCTCGAAGACGGTCACTTCGTTGTCGGGAGTCACGTCTTGAGGAGCACGTCCGATGCTCCGATGGTAAGATTGGTTGCACGCTTGCACTAGGTGCGGTAAGAAGTCAATGTACTTGAGAGTGTGTTGATGCGTAAAATATTTTCACATGCGCCCTTTCAAGGTGAGTTGAAAACGTTCCACGATGCTGGCTTTGGTTTCGGGATTCTCGGTGGTGAAAAATTGAATGTCACGTTTCTTTAATTCTTTTTGGAAAATTTGTTTAGAAATTCGGTGCCTTTGTAAGTTTGCCATCGAAGAGGGTGACGACCGCTTTGTTTCAACACCAGTTGGAGGGCTCGCACTAACTCACTGCTTGATGTGGAAGTCAAGGGCACGCCCCAAGCAAATTTGGAAAAGACGTCGATAACACAAAACAAAATATTTGTAGCCACGACTGAAGGTGGCCAAATGAGAGACATCGGCTAAATCGGCTTGCCATTGATGATCGATGCCCTCCACTCGTGTGCGACTTCTGGAAAATTTTCGTCGAATGGGTTTGTGTAAGGTGTACTTAGACTCTTCTTGTAACCATCGTTGCACTTGAGGTAATCGGACACTTTTCAGTCGAGTTTTGTCAGCACGATACAATTTCTGAACTCCTCCGTAACCTGCAGGATGGGATGGATCGTAGTAAATGCTGGCTAACACCTTCTCCATTTTTTTAATAAGTTATCCACTCTTCACTTACGCTACTCTGAATGGGACGAGGGGGTGGTTTGGAAACGGCTTTACGTGTCCAATGTGCCACGGGAGTAGAGGTCGAAGGTAGTTTTGATGGTGGTGGTGGTGGTGGTAGTGGTAGCAATGGGATGGCTTTGGCCCTCTGTTCTTTTATCACTTCTGGTTTCCCTTCTTTCTTTTTCACTTCTGTCAAAGGAAGAGTGGACGTCATCTTTTTAACCCAAGCTTTAAGTTCTTCTCGTTGGGGTGTAGGGGAAGGGGTCAACAAGGACGCTGCAATCTTACTAGGGATTGGAGCTGCTGACGGTGTTTGGAAGACTTCTAGTGCCTCTTCATCCTCAGGCATCCGTGGGGCTGTGTCTGTCTTGACCGCTGGGGGTGGTGGTGGTGATGGACTTTTCATCAGGGTCGTAAAATCTTTCAGAGTTGGCAGAACTGTATCTTCTAAAGCTTTCTAGAGAAAGAGTTGCAGTCGTTGCAAGAGTTGACCATACCTTTGCGACCTTTCCGTTTCTGACAAATCGCTGTGATCCATCAACGATTGCGAGTCATGTTGTAACTGGGACATCTCGGTCAAATGAGGATTTGGAGGTAAATGCGGGGTCCGTTGTTAATGCCAACGATGGTATTCCATCCATCGTTTGTAAGGTACTAAAGCCGGTTTTAGTCCTTCCATCAGATTTAAATGGTCATGCCTGAGATCGTTTGACTCCAGTGTCCCCCTTTTATCTTCTTGGATCTTTTTATCTTTGACCCATTCCTTGTGAAGCAGCTCCCTGCATGAGTCCCATAATCGTTGTTCCCAATACTCCTTTCAGCACAGGTGCTAACAACATGGCAAAAGGGCAAAAATCCTACGCGTTGTACCAACATCTTTTTCTTCTGATGGATGGGCATTTTCTTCTTAACCATTTGACGAAGAACGTGTCGATGTTTGGCTAAGCATTCTTTCTGATGTTTAGATAAAGGCATTGTTCCTTTCAAGACATTCAGACAACATTCGCTCACAGTATCGATGACGTCTTTGGAGGCGGTTTCAATGAGTTGTTTTCGCTTGGGTGGAGAAGCTTTGGGCAGGACGGACAACACGTCCCAATGTTTGGCTAAACGTGGAGGCATTCCTTTCTTGTTCTTTCCTTTGGGGGTAGAAGAGGGATGGCTTCTGGGGGGGTGACATATTTGTTTGTTTGCTCCGGTGCACAGACACACACACAAAACAAAAATACACTGACGTCAATGACTTGGTACATGCCCTTTAAACCTTTCTTTTGGACTATCGCTTAGTCAAAAAGGTGACGACTTTTCCCCCAAAATTGCTAAATAATTCTCCCCTTTGGTGGCTCATCCTTTTCTAAAGACGAGTATGTCTTTTCAGAGGGTTACATCGATGCTTGGCTAAGCGTTTTCTTGGATGACGTGACTGTCCTTTTCTTTTTACTTTGCCTTTTATGGACAGAAGAACGACGATCGTAACGGTGTGCACTTCTTTGAGAAGACATCTTTGAGCGTTCGAGAGCACAACAACACTGATTCCATCGTATACCTCAGGTCTTTTGCATACTGGAATGCGTCGCCATTGAATGTCGTCTCGTCGTATCAACTCGATGACAGGCATCACTCGTCGTAGAGGAGTTCTCAACGGACTCAATCGGGAGAGTTCTTGCTTGGACAAATCCAGTAAACTCTTTAACACGCCGATCTCTCTTGGACTTTGATTTTGGGGACAGGTACGTTGTGAGCAGCGGCCATTGCCGCTAAAGAGGAAGAGGGTGTCACCACTGGAGGAGATGTTTTGGAGACGCGGGTTTCCATTGTTTGATCAAATTAGGAAAAACACGTGTCAAATCGGGTTTGCCTGGCATCACCAGCAACAGAGCAGTGGAAGATGCTGAGTCTACTGGAGACGCAGTCACCGTTGCGGAAGGTCGTGGTTTCCGAATGTAAGGTTGCGTTATGGATGCAGTGCCTCTCTTGCAGGTAGAAGCTCTTTTCTGTGGGCTTTTCTTTTTCTGAGGCTGTGACCTATTCTTGACACCGTTGCTCTTTATCTTTTTCTTCTGGGTACCTTTGGGTCGGGAAGTGGCTTTCTTCTTGGGGAGTACTTTCGGAGCATTGGGATCCCATTTTAAGAGGGAGCGAATAATTACACCTCCTAGAGAACCGCTTCCTCCAGGTTTCAAAATGATTTGCTTTTTGGTTTGAGTCTCGACGCTCGGATCGGCCAGTTTCGTCAAGGCTGCTTTGTTTCACTCAAAAAAAGCGTTTGGTTTGATGTGGAATGTGACTGATGCCTTGCAATAATTAACGTGCTGTCACCGTAAACCATCGTAAGACTTCTTTGAGACTGGCTTCTAAGACACTAGCAAGTATTTGTGGATTTTTTTGCGACATATGCCGTACAAGGCACGAATCAATTTGACGGGAAGATGGGACTGAAGGGACGTCATGTTGACGATGTGTAAGACAGACCCAAAGTGACCGAAGTTTTTATAGATTTGGTTTGGTTGTTGTTGTGGTTGTTAAGTCGACGACAGGGAAGTGTACACGACAGGCCCTCCGTCTTGGCACCAGTGGTGAAAGAGATGGGTACGAAATCGCAAATACTCGGTGGGGGGGGGGGGGTAAATCCACGAGTAAATAGGCGTGTGGGGTTTGAGTGGTATTGTCGTACGCATGAGTCAGCCAAGGCGTTCCTAACAGTTTGGCTAAGACTTGCACTTGCGATTTATCTCTAGGGCTTTTAAAGAAGACCACGTAATCAGCATTGAGACTGATGATGCGTTGGGCTTTCCTTTGTTGAAACAAATTTTGGGTGATGTAAATGACACTGGCATTACGATGATGCCCTTTTGCGCGTAAATAACAGTTTGATTTCTTCTTCGTCTTCTCCTAACGTGTCTTCGAAGATGACCAGATGTGTTTGACTAGGGTCAGACACGATCCCGTCGTCTTCGCCACGAATGGCTTCCACAAACACGATGAAATCGCCATGACTTTTTCACAGAAGGCTGTATGCCGATTGCCACTCTTTGTAACACCACACGATTCGTTGAGGTGGACGATCGATCAAATGATGTTGATGTTCGATCGAAAGTTTGACAAATTCAGTTTTACCAGAACCGCTAGGTCCGGCAATGAACATCTTAAAGGGATGTCGAATATACACGGCCTCCCAACTAGCCCTGTCTAAGTTTTCGTCGATGACTTTGATAGTGGAGGAAGGTGGAGAAAAGACAGCAGAGGTACTCATAGTAGTGTAAGGAATGTCACTTTTGACACGAAGACAGACAAGGCAAGAGTTTTTATACTTTTTCAGGACACGTTTATTGCAATCTTCAAAATGTGAACAACACGAAAGACAAAAATACATCAAAGCAAAATGGTTAAGCACATGGATACTGAACGTTTGGAATCAGGATAAGAAATCTTGGGCATAGTGTACCGCTTCTTTTGTCCAAACCTCGAAGCCCAAACTTTTCCAGTCACGTACATCTTTCCAGTGAGGGGTAAGTCACAAGCTACACACACATCATCGTACACATCTTCAGTGCCTAAAAGTTGACGAATCTTGTTTTCCCGTAGAGGTCGAGAAGTATCGAGATGAAAGTGCAAGGCTTTTAACAGAATGAATCTCTCGTGTATATTTAAAGGGATCACTTTCAGGATTTTTGGAGTAGTATGTACTGTTCGTAAAGAGTCCACGAAGAATCGGCTGGTAAACGAAATCCCAGAAAGCAACTCACTAAGACGCACACCACACGTCGACCCCAATTCAATGGACACAGCTCTCGAAATAAGCATTGGTAATCCTCCACCATTTGAATATTGTCATTGATTTCCTTACACGGAATCTGTTGTATCACGAATGATAAAGGTCGTGGCATGGTAGCCAGTTTTTATACCTCATTTTGTCGGAGGTAATAAGTGTACTTTCTGCACAGAGCTAATCGTACTCCAGCAGCGAATCCAAATATTTTAGTCACTAGCTCACACACTACACCCCGCTCAGAATTTACCTCTACAGACAAACTTTGGTAGCGTAAAAGATTTGGGTACTCCACTAACTCTTCCTCTGGAATTCGTTGTAGTATGGCCAGCGTGTAAGTAGAAGGATGAGTAGCAACCAAAGTCTTCTGGTCCTCGTCCAGTCGAACAATGTCTGACCACTGGAACGCTTTCACAGAGATTACTGAGGTCCTCCCACTAAATGTAGGTAGTGACAATCCGGAGAGCATCGAGCATGTTCCAGGTAAGCGTAATCTTTTTGTTCCCACTCGTGAAGTGAGACACCGCAACTGAAGCACTTGATTTTGTCCCCTTCGCCCAAGTAGATAGCTCTGGCTCTGGCTAATTCTTCGGGGATACGTCCTCCCAGATATTTTGGCCATTTCCTCGGAAGGTTTGGAGATCGACTTTAAAAGTCGCAGTATTCAGGTAAACGCACAGAGAATGAATATTCGTCTTTCACAGGTTCATTTCGACGAGGATATGGTGAAATCCGCAGGAGTTTGCTCAGTTTTGGATGACATCCTTGTAGGGTGGTAGCCACATGGTTTCATAATGATGACATCCACCATGAAAAACAGTAAAGTGAAAAGATGTACGATGACGAGTAGCATCGCTTTCGCATCCGTCGGGTTTTCACACGCACAACATCACTTTCCATGGTAGGTATGGTCACAGCAAAGTTCCCATGATGTGATTCTGAATCGCTGAGGTCACAGCGTACGCCATCCCTGCCATTGCAGGGCACAGAATCGCACTCCACTTGAGCATCATCGAACTTGAATGGTATGGTCTGCTTGTTAGCATTCTCTCTTGGTGTTGGTAGTCACAATATTCTATCGGTTTTGGACGTTCCCCCTTTTATATGCTGACCAATATCGACTTGAACGTACGGTAAAGTGAAGTGGTTCGGAAGCCGAACTCGCTTCTAGTACACGATTTGATAGACTTTTTCCAAGGGTCGACTGACAATTTGGTGTGTGGGTAAACGTACAATCTTGTGCGGTTCGTGGGTGGTTACTTTAAGATTTCCATACTGTCCAGACTGCAAGGCTTCTTTCAATACCCCAAAGTTCACCACTCGACTGGTGCTATAATTGAGAGTCAATCCTTTCACTTTACACTCGGTGTGCACTTCTCCTTGAGGGTCAGGGTATTCGTAGCCGTAATGTTTGGGACCGCCACTTGCAAAACTTAGAATCTTGTCGTCGGGATGCTCGTCCGTCCAAGCTCCTAAACGACCTACTTCGATGTCAGGGTGACGTTGACCTAGTCGATCGATGTAGATGCAACTATCCGTGTCAAAATACAGCACACGGTCTCCCAACAGTTCTAAAGCTTTGTACAGTCTTAAGCAAGCATGGGCTGTCACGTAGGCTGCAATGATGACATTTCCAAATTGGTCGGCTTCTACAAAGTCCAGTTCTTCTTCGCAATTGACTAAGATCAAATCCTCACGATGGACGTCCACGTGTTTCATGTATTTGGTTTTGTCGTGAATCATCTGAAAGTAGCGGGAAGGTTCTGTCAAATATTCGTTCTTGAGTAAACATGGTCGTTGAGCCATTTTGCCCCACAAACAATTTAACATCACTTTAGCAAACGATCGCCTTTCTTCGTTTTTCTCCAGGTGGTCTATAGTGATGACTTCCTGCTCCCAATATTTCTCTTTAAATTTCTTTTGGTCTTCGGGAGTGTGGCAGCAGGAAGGATAGCCGTTGGCTTCTTGTTTCAGTTTCAAAAAGGCATCCAGGTAGTCTTCGAAAATGCCTTTCTGAGTCTCGTCGCCCTTATGGTATTTTTCTGTCTTGGGAAAGTGGTAAATTTCGTATACTTCTAACAGTTGGTATCCCAGGTCACAAGCTTTGAACAATTCCACACTGACCCACGTTCCTGTCAAAGTGCGTTCTTCCTGAGTGTGCTGACAAGGTCGGTCTTGGTTACACGTTTCGGCACAAGTACGGCACAAGGGAAACATCAGTTTTCCTTAGCAATGGTGAGGTAAAACGGGATGGTACAAGTTCGTGGGAGGTACATTTAATCAATCCTTCGTATCGTCCAATGTTGTCCAGGTCGATGTGTTCCGTCAGCAATTGCGGGTGCCCTGCGGAAAAGCAACAATATTTGCACACGTACGGATACAGCGAACACACGTCCAAGTATTTGATTTCTTCTCCTTTCTCCTTGTCGGTTTAGCTTGGTACAGCAAACAGGTGGCATTAGTCAGTGCTCCGTACAAACTGTCCCTCGGGTTCTGAGGGTCCACCAACTTATAACTTTCCACGATGCGTTTAAACTCGAAATCGGTTTTCAATCGGTGATCGTACTCGTGTTCCCACATTTCCACCACTTGGTATCCTTGCTGTTCTAACTTCAATCGCCGCTGACAAATCGCCTGGTACAAGTCTTCCATTGTCCGTTGTAAAAACTGATTTTTAGTGTCACGTTGAGGGTAACAGATGGGACATCCGTGAAATAAGCACCCGTTAAACTCGTACACGGTCTTGGGGTTTTCTAAGTCCCAACCATCCACCGAATACGTTCCGATAGATTTTTCGCCTCCTCCGTTTCGGGCGTGTTGGATCCAATTGTCGTCCTTGTCGCACAAGTAATGTAGCCAGCGTAGGGCTTTGATCGAGTATTGATGTTTGACAAAATTCGTTGTTTGAGGGCTTATACCAGCTAGGGTGTTTTCGGGCATAAATCGTTGACGATACAGTAAGGAACACACTTTGGCAATGGTGCAGGCTTCTTTCAAAGGATAAATCCCTCAGTGTTCCATTAGCAGTTCTCTACATTGTCCACAGCAACGCCGTAAAATGTCCACGTCGGAACGACAATACTTTAACATTTCTTCCTGAAAGTCGAAGGGGTCCGAGGCATGAGTATGGTACCAAGCGTAGAAAGCTTCTTGTTGTTGGGTGCGCATGTTGTCGGGGTTGTAGTAGTGAGCCTCGGGCAAACGGGGTAGAACGGCGTGTTGATTGGCTTCGGTATTGAAAAAGTGCGGAAAATAGCCTTTGGCTATTTCTGTCATTCCAAACGTTTTAGACATTCGGCCCAAAGGCATGGCCAAGTAACTTATCTTTAAGCTGCACTTGTCCCACTTGCATGGAAATGATTTTGGCTCCGTTCAAAGTCACTTTAGAACGTTCGGTACTTTGTTCCGTATAGTATCTGAGAAGAAATTGTCCATCGTATTCAGAGAAATTGTGAGCAATCACCGTGGCATAGCGATGACAATCTCCGTAACGTTCGATGTCTTCTTGGCTACATGTCTCGTCCATGGGATCTAAGATCTATTGGGCCAAATCGGCCAACGTGTTAGGTCCACGAAAGATTTTTTCACGTCCTCCAGGAATCTTGCTACAATGAGGGCAATGACTAAAGATAGACTCTTAGATGCACTTCTCGCACGCTCGATGAGCCACGCAGAAATTATGAATGTGAATGCCAGTCTCTTGCATGCATTCGAAATCGAAAAAGATGAAATTGCCTTTCTTCTGGTCATCCTCGTCCTCTTGATATTTGGAGTGGTATCTTTGAATGTATCACTGGTGTTCCAAGTCCACGATTTGGCGACAGATGTGACATCGCTTCTTTGCTGAACATACGTGCGCCTTGGTATTATTGATACGTATCGCTTGTCCACAAGTAGGGCACAATCTCAGGAGGTGACAAACACTTTTCCGCTGTGAACCTTGCGTCTTCAAATGTTGTTGGTAACAGGTTGGACTGAAAAACGTGCGCTGACAAGCTGGGCAATGCACTCGTTCTTGTTCTTCGTCAAGACAGGGTTTAGAGACCAAACATCCCTCACATTTCGATCCGCAATGCCTGTGTTGCTATCGATTGTTATAGCCTTAGTCACATTTCTCACAGTAATAACCGTATCCCAGGAGAGCAGTGATACTGGTAATGGCGTCGAAATGTTCATCGTGATGATAGACGTGAATGTATTTTCCGTCTTTAAACTTTTTGCCTCGAAACAACAGAGGTCCACGTTCTTCTTGAGGGTGCACTTTCAAGGTGTAGCGTGGAGCCAAAACGTCTTGCAACTTTTGCATTTCAGGAATGCCACGGGGCGTGTCTATGGATATCCCCGCTTTCTGTAACAGGAGTTCTGCTTCTCTTCGTTGTTTGGTTCGGTCCGATTTTCGAATGTTCTCCCAGTCTCTTTTCCATTCTGTCGTGTCGTTCTTGTTGGAATGCGTTCGTTAATTTGAACGAGGCTGCGCTTGATGCTGCGAAGGTCGTCCACCAATAATGCCTTTTTGTGTATAGCCGTCCCTTGGGGAAGAGACACGTGGGTCATGAACAGTGTCGCTTTTCCATCGGTGATGTGAAACTTGTCGTTGGATTGTTGCACGTGTTGAATCTTGTCGATGACTTTAGAAGGTATCAATTCTGCTGGGCTGCTAAACACGATCTAAACGGGGGACTTCAAACTGTCGTGATGAATGGAAAGTCTCAAGCGATCGTCATCTTTGGCTTAACATTGCTGTTTCAGTGTGGTTAACAAAGAATCCCAAACATCGGTGATGAACCCTTCTGCTTTCCTCAGCGGTACGTCGGACTTGAAATCTTTAAACTTCACAGTGTACGTGTAGGCCGTGGTTCTAAATTTTCTTGAGGAGAGTTTGTCCGTCTCTCGAATGTGGTAGTACTTTTCAGGGTTTACTGGTGGTGATGGCGGTCTTTGGTTTGGTGTAGATCCTCTGGGTCTGGATTATGGTTCACTCATGTCATCTTCAAAATCGCTGGCATGGATTTGAGCCAAGACTTCAACTACTGTGCGAGGCGTTAAGTTACGTTTCTGTCTCTTACTTTCTTCTCCTTTCTTCAAGAAATGATGCGATCGTTTCATTTTGACTGCAAAAAGTCAAATGACTACATTTGAAACGCCATGATCACCTTTATATTCATATTAGGCCAGTGTATATAAAGGGCGGGTGCCTTCCCTCTCAGTATTCACTTCACTCTCAAGCCGACCAGCACGATGGAAGAGCCCACACGGATCGAACTTCTGATCAGAGTTTTGCGAGGTGTCATACGAAAGTTTTCTTCAGACAAGCCGACAGACTACCCCCCCCCCTTCGGGATAGAAGTCAAGATACATCGTATATCTGTCAGAAGAAAGGGCATTGGGCTACAGAATGTCCAGACCGTCAAAAAAGCAAGACCAGTGTCAAAAGAGACAAAAGTCAGGATACCTGTTATCATTGTCAAGAGAAAGAACGTTGGTCTTAGACTGCCCTAAGAAGCAACAGGAGCAGGAGGAAGAAGAAGAGGTTCCCTTGGCAAAGGAAGAACCCCGGTACGTCCAGAGAGAGATGAAAGAGAAGAAAATAATACGAGAAAAGAATGAGGAAGAAGAGGAGGAAAAAGCTGTGAAAGTGAAGAAATTGAAAAAACAGAGAGAGTGAACAAAAAAGACACTTTTTAAAAGTGTTGTGTTCTGAGAGTTGATTGTAAAATTTGTACCAGAATAGACCAGACAGAAAAAACGCAAGTGTCTCCTAGTTTTGGTTTTTAACAATGATAAAGGGTCTACACTCATGCACTCACAAATGTACATCATGGGTAAAAAAGGGAGTTTGAGTTTTAATTCATTGAGGCAAAATGAATACTAACTCTTTTCGGAAGATGTGGGTGGCCCTGAAAAGGGCCGTTGGGTGTTTATTTTTTTTCAAAACAAAAATAAACTCAGGAACGAGAAGTAATCAGTTTTATCTGCTTTAAGCCTTTGCCATGATATTTATTCAAAATATGCCATTTATGTGTAAGAACCCTATCCATCTTGTCCCTATATCGTCCCAGGGGATCTTGTCATGCTCATTTTTCCTTGTCCCTATCCCTCCGTGCCCTATATCGTCCCAGGGTGTATATCCTTCTTTGGTCTCATAGGCCCTATACAGTTTTTGCCCCTTATCGTCCCAGGCTGTTTTTCCTTCTTTTCCCTATAATCCCTATATCGTCCCCAATTACTACTGATATCGCGATTGTAGATAAACATACTGAGATCTTAAAATTTCATGTGTGGAGTATGAAGAATTGGTTTGGCATATTCAATCATGACGTTGAATCCACATAAC
This sequence comes from Megalonaias nervosa, assembly GCA_016617855.1. Taxonomy (NCBI): domain Eukaryota; kingdom Metazoa; phylum Mollusca; class Bivalvia; order Unionida; family Unionidae; genus Megalonaias; species Megalonaias nervosa. The sequence continues at coordinate 34,746 of JAECUM010017170.1, read as the reverse complement.
AAAAATATCGCGGAATCTAGACATTTATCATATTTTTATTGATAAATGTCTAGATTCCGCATCGACGATGGAAAAGTCGTCGGTATAAAAAACGTTATGGCATCATGCAAGTCGGAAAAATCGAAAGAAGACTGGCTCGTTTCCTCTCTGAAAGATTTATTACTGCATGCTCAGATACGCTAGTGAATGGGTCAGTCATCCAGTCATCGAGTTTTATTTCGTCACTTTTATATTTCACCCTGAAAGTAATCCAATATGATCCATCACACGCTTTAAAATAATTATCTGTACCAATAATTGCATTACAAACACCAAGCTTGGCGGCTGCGTCCTTTATTGATTTAAATTTTTAAATTTCTTTTTTGCTTAAATTTAGCCCTATTATTTTTATTCTATTATCTGGCAGTCTTTTATAAAAATTTGTTACGTATAGGCTCGTTCAAAAGTAACAAAAGAAAAGAGTGAAACCAACAAGCTTTGTAAGTTTTAACAAAAATAATTTATTTCCCTAGAAAACACGTTGAAAAGGTGAAAATAGAAATTAGGACTTACAGTTTGTGAAGACAATCCAAACATTTATCCTAGTACTGAAAAAATACAAGTCCTATCACTAAATAGTTTTAACTGAATCCAGGTTCGAATCTTGATGACGTTCCAAGATGGAGGATGATGACATCAGGTGAAGTCCTTATACGAATGTCAAGAGTTCCACGTTGAACCACAACTTGTAATGTTTCAATTTAGAATAAATTTCTATCGAATGTCTTTGTCACTTGTATAGTTCTCCAGGGAATAAATTATTATATTCTAAAAAATTGATGAACTTCTGAACAAGCTGTCATCTATGATAAAACATTTCGAGCTCCAAAGATGTAAAAATACAACTCTTTACGGCACGTAATAGAAATATATCCTTCTTCTTGAAGATATATTGTACGACTGAATATTTCACGGAGATCTGAATATTTTAAAACTCAACCAAGACGTCATTTCAAGCGCGCACGATGAAACGCGTGACTATATCATCATCAAATAGCGCAGTAAACAATGCAATTTCACGTGGGCCAGGAAATAACCTCGGCAATAACCAATCGTTTTCGCGTAGTGTTTACTAAATTGACAAACCATAGCAAGATAAAATCGTGCTTATGCGAGTCATACTATGTTTTATATAAACATAATATCTCTTTCAAAAATATCAGATCACTTGAAAATAACCATTACAATAAAATGTAATGATACAAAAATAAAATGAAAAACAATTTAAAATTAACACACAAGTAATTAAATTACATATTCGTGACAAATTACTCAGCCAATTCTTCTTGGATCTGTACTTATTTCTGGTAGAGGTCGTGCTAATTCTTCTACTTTTCGTAACATATAATCTCTGCCGTAGCCAAATATCATAATTACTAAAATATTTCTTGATTTTTCATTAAAATGTTCTTAAAATGAATGTGGGATCGTTGTATCTTAAGTTTGTAATGATTGCGGAATCTAGACATTTATCAATAATAATATAATTATATGTGTAGATTCCGCATCGACGATAGAGGCTTCAGGTAAACATACCGAGATTTTAAAATTTCATGTTTGGAGTACCAGTAACTGGTTTAGTGTGTTCGATCATAATGATAAATCCACAAACCTTCAAAATTGTTGAGTGATTGGGGAAACTACCTTAAAATATATATTATTATATGAAAATGCATAGGTTCAACAATCGATGATAAAGACCTCAAATTGGCCAAATAAATGTTCTATCTCGGGGTTTGAGCACCTGTGAAAGACCATGATGATAAATGAAAAAAAAAACCCAAACATACTGCTGATTCTGAAATAATCAAAATAAAAATAAATATTATCACAATCTGATTCTGAAGTAATCAAAATAAATTGATAATGGCGTCAGATTGAACAAAGAATACTTCATTTCGGTGTGAAACAATGAAGGTTAAATCAGCGGCCCATCAAGAATCATATTAATTCCACGACAATTAACATTGTCACAGTAATGATAAAGTTTGCTTGGAAATTTATTTTGTTGTAAGATTCTCTTACAGAATCATAATTAATTGTGTAATTGAGTCTTGCGCCCCAAGATATACAATCACGTTGATGTTCATTGACAATAACTCCACAATCAGTTTTATCGGTGATATTCTCGTAGTAGTAACAACTTGGTTCACACTTGGTACTATTATCACGTTGCGAACATTGCAGTGTATATGGACAGAATTTACCGAGATATATTTGTATAATTTTGTTTATCGTGGACGTAAGAATATCACATTCATGATCGATTGTTTTGTAAACTTGAAGTTGATTCGTACATTCAAACACATAATAACTACTAGGTTGGTATGCTAGATAGAATGTGTCTGAATCAGACATTTTTGTTCCGTTGAATATGATGTACGAGGAAGTATTGTATCCGATTATATATGTTATATACTCTACAGTAATTTGTCCATTTGTCTTGGGAGGTACGGAATATATCGGACCATATGGATTGGAGTCAGATTTGATAAATATGGCATATTTATCAGCAATCTCATTGCTATAGTATCCAAAACTTATGGTTGTATTTGAACCTTCACATGCATAGGTGATGGATGATTCAGCCGCTGTGAAAACAACACTAAGAATAATGATGTATATGGTCGCCATTGTGACGATTGATGATTTCTCTTTGAAATTTTCAAATTTGATGAAGTGAAATTACCCACCGGTAAAAGTTACTTGTGGCGAGTTAATCCCATTTTTAAAAAAATTAATAAAGATGATTCAGGTAAACAATATTTAAAATTTTATTGTTGTTGCTCGGATAATAATTTATTTTTATATGCAACATCATGAACGTGACACGCTTGATCAATCGCATTTATTGGATACTCTCCAGATTTTGGTTGGTCTCGTTCGTCAAGTAGAATATCAAGTCGAGTTCCAGGACCACAGTAATTATAGCCAGGAAGATATTTCTCACCAGGGTATTTAGCCCATGGATCTCCTGTTAATTTTCCCAGTGAAGCAACGATATCACCACCTGTCTTTGTATCTGACTGTGTCAGGGACGAAATAAGTTTGTATTTGCGAGTACCACATTTCACACACTTGCCTGTAAGTGTACGCTTGCTATTTTTTGTTGTTATTGTTGTTAATCCACTGGTGGACGTGGGTGCTCTGCATCGAACACGATATAAATTCATATTATATATTGTATATTTATACAACATGGATATATTTGATTTCTCAGCGTCACGAAAACAAGAGCCAGTCAATCATCATCCAGCATTACCAAATTCTATCAGAGCAATTATACTTGGCCCATCTGGATCTGGTAAGACGCAATTGTTGCTTAATCTGATAATGAGATGGCTCAAGTGGGATAAGTTATATTTAGTGGCACCATCTGCAGATGACCAACGATGTTATGAAGTACTTAAAGATTTTAATGAAAATGCAAAATTGTTGAACGAGGACGGCAACATTGACTCCGTTAATGTTATTGATTTTATCACCGATATTGATGAAGCCCCCCTCTGTGGATGACCTAGACGGATTTATTAATAATCTCGTGGTATACGATGATGTGATGCTGGACAAACAATTAAATCCAGCTAGGATATTTTCTCGAGGCAGACTCAAAAACACAGACGTGATTATGTTACTCAACGATATACACAAATACCTAAAGTAATCAGAGATAACTGTAATGTTTTAGTTTTGTTTAATGAAGTTGATAGACATACTCTGCGAAATATTCATCAAACATGGTGTTCAGGAGATATGGACATGATTAAGTTCAAAAACTTCTTTGCACGAGCGCAAGTTTCCCCACACGGATTTGTCACGATAAATTTACATGATCCTCGGTCGATGTATCATATAGGTCTCGATAAAATTTTAGGTTGACACTACAGCAGCAGAGAGGGTGAACGACTAACAGTGAGTGTCCGACGAGTAAACAAATACGCATTAAAAAAAAATGAAAATAAAACGTCAGCGATAAAGTAACAAAATGAGCTAACACAATTTAGAGGGACTCTTGGTCTGTTAGAGGCTTCGGTTTGGCGTTATTGACGCTTATATTTCATTTTCGTAGGAACCTTTATTTTGAGAAAATAACGGACAACCAGTTAGAGTCTGTTCACCCTCTCTGCTGCTATAAGAATGTTGTGCCAGAAAATGGAGGAGCATTACTCTGAATTCAAATATTTGCTGAACTACATAAAACGTTCAAATTTTCTAGCAATATTTTATGAGAGGTTGCTTTTAGTTTATCAGTTATTTGTGACATGATACCAAGAAAAGAAAGTAGAGTAGGAGTCAAATCTTATTATTTTATTTGAACACAGGATACCTAGAAGCATACATTAAAGCGATTTCAGTATTAAGGTTCTCCCTGAGATAATGAGAACAACCAAAAAATATTCCTATTTCCCTAGAATCTCCATTGTCAAAAGGTCTTTTGTATTCAACATTCAGCTTTCATTCCTACAGATTCATGGTTAATCTTTATACGAGGCCGATACATTTGATACATTTGATATGCCACTTCATGCGATACCTGTTCACATATATATTTGATATGCCACTTCATGCGATACATGCACACCTATATTTTTTTATATGTAACTTTTATGTCAGGCGAATCTTGATGCCATAAAATGTATTGCCTGGAAGCATTGAAAAACTCTCCTAAATGGATAATGATGATCGGTCCCTTGACATTTAGTGGTACTGATGTACCCATTTCTTTCACAACCCCAACCCCCAATAGTCTTTATAGTAACCAGGCGATCCATACAATAAATCCCTGGAGTATTTTCTACCTATCAGTAGCAACATCAAATAATTATTAAAATCATGTACTAACAAATGTAGAGACATCATTGATCTTATTGTTGATATTTTGTTATTGCCAAATCTGTTATGGGATTTCAATGAATTCAGCATGAAGCTTGTCAACGTGACACAATATAGAGGGGGAGGAGGTGCGTTGTCAAACAAAGTTTGCTTGTCAATGGTCGCTATTCACACATACGCAGACCAATGTATGAAGTTTTCAGCACGCTGATAACGAAGCAGGTCTGTCAAAACGTAATCATGGGATTTTAATAGAAAAATACAGCGGGGTAGGGGCACGTTGTCAAATATCCTTTTTTAACGGTTCTACTCTAGTTTAGGATTATCCAACCAAATTCATGAACTTGGCATGCAGAGGATTTCACGGTCAAATTATTCAGATAATTTTAGTTCATCTGAGATTAGTCTGTAAGGGAAAAATTAATCCTTTTGCTCTGCTGGAACTACCAAGTGTAGAAAACCTAACATGCTGCTTCCTTGACCGACATCCTGTCGAATTCCAGCGCCCTCCAAACCATATTTTTTTTTTTGTATCATCGCTGCGTTAGATCCTAGATATAATATTCTCAGTCATGATTGAGCCTATGCAACCAAATTGCAAGTCATAACCAAATTAAACATTTTTCTTAAGAGAAAATAAATATATATACTTTCGCACACTAAATGTCGCGAGACCAAAATGAAGATTTTTATTTATTTTTAAATTTACATGACACGTCTGCCTTTCCAATTGCGACTGAATAGTCTGTACTAAACATAATCAAACCAAATTAACTATCAAAAATCTCCACAATTATCCTTCCGCTGCCACAAGAAATTTTCTTGTAACAAATGATTTACTCGACTGAGTGATGTCAAACCCTGGCGCGATTCCGCTAGAAATCATAGTTTCCTCTAGTTCCAAAGACCTCTACACAACTTCTGTTGTAAATTGTGAAGTCCAAAGTATCCATTCTATAATAATTTTACTCTAATTAATACAAGACCACAGATCCCACGACTTCCCAATTCTCTATCAACAGCACAACTGCACGGTTTCTCTTCATTAACTTTCCGTGACAGACCGTCAGCATTTCACTCCGTAAATCTATACTACTTAACCAACTGATAAAGGGAACTATTTTTACTACACCACTTTAGACCAGTCAAATCATGGTTTTAAGCCACATTTCGCCTCTAACTTTGCATCACATTTGCCACCATGGAACTGCTTCGGTGGCCTAGTGGTTAGAGTGTCCGCCACGGATGCGGGAGGTCGCGGGTTCGATCCCCGGCCGGGTCATACCAAAGACTTTAAAACATGGTACTAACAGCTGCCTCGCTTGGCGCTCAGCATTAAGAGGTGAGTGTTAGGACTGGTCGGCCTGGTGTCAGGATAATGTGACTGGGTGGGACATCATGCTACATGTCTGCGGCATGATGCCCCAGTGCTAGACATCACTATGAACTGTCACACTGCAGACATCGTAGCGATATGACTGAAAAATTGTTAAAGCTACGTTAAAAATCTAAATCACACACACACACACACACACACACACACACACACACACACACACACGCCACCATGGCAACAATAAACGGCGTTTGCCGACGACGGAACAGTCCCTTCTCGTTTATTCCATTGTGTAATATACAGGTCTCCAATCATAAATACTGCACCTGGAGTCACACGATCAATGTACACAACTAGATTTTAATAGGGACTATGGAACTCCAGGGACACTCATGCGTTTGTGACCTGAATTCACCAAAAGTAAACCATGGAAACCCACCCACACTTCACTCCGTGACGTTTGCTCCTAGTAACTTGCTAATTATTTTGGGCTGAGGAATATATTCCCAGCACCGACTTCCCATAATCAAACATGTAATCACAAACATCTAAGAAATCCTTAAAACGGAGCGCATTAAACAAATCCGCATACTCCAAAATTTATTACAATATTTATTTAATGTGTCACATTTATGCGACATCTATTCACATTTATTTAATATCATTTTATGCGATGCCTAAACACGTTTATTTAATATGCAACGTATGCGAGGCCTATTCACATTTATTTAATATGCCATTTGATTCGAGGTCTAAACATATTTATTTAATATTCCATGTATGCGAGGCCTATACACATTTATTTAATATGACACTTTATACCAGGCTTATATACATATATCCGACATACCACCTTTTTCGAGGCATATGTAAATATATTTTTTAGACCACTTTATGCTAAACCTGGACACATGTTTGATAAGACATTTTATTCGACCGAAAATATCCTTTAAAACGAAAAATAAAAGTAGTAAACATCTTACCTAATAACAGTAAATAGTACAGTTAAATATATAAATAGGCACTGCGTTTAACTTACGAATCAATGTTATCTGAAAATGATCAAGACCTGATTGTTTATGATGTCAAGCATTTCTGCGTACAGTATGCCAATATTCATTTCTGAAAATTAAGCATAAAAGAAATCCACCAAGCTTTTATCCTGATGCATAAATATCGTATGTCTAGATCATCAGCATTTTGCTTAGCTCCGAGATCTCAATAAAACTGACCCAAAGCAAGGTGTCGATAATTGGTCACCTGTATTCTGTTGAGAAATGTCAATTGTTCTTCTCCACTAACCATAAAATAAATAAGATTAATATTAGTCGTTTTGGTAACAATAAATTGACTTTAACTATCCCATTTATCTCTTTAACATTAATCTAAGAACTTTGAAAAGGTCATATAGATTTGCCAGTTGATTCTTCAGCTGATCTAAACGCAGTCGTTTGGATCGGAAGGAACTATCCGAGAATTAACTTGTATCACTGTGTAAGGTAATTAACAGCTGCTGACTCTACAAAGTGTTAGTGAACAAAATATATCCAAAGGCAAGTAGAAATAACATAACAAAATGAAAATAGCAATGTCTCAGAAAGTTAAAAAGTGCATGCAATTTTAGTATGTCTTCTTAAGAGACAAAGAGAGTGAAACTTTGGTAATGAAATACCAAAATTGACAAAGACGTTCAAGGCTGAGTTTCAAAAATAGTGATTCACCAAAAATTAGTCTTCACTAAAAAATAATCCGTCAGGAGACATTTTACTTGGACTTAAACTTAGACCTGAAATATTTAGACCCAAATTCATTCATAAATCTGATAACGTATAAAATACTGGCAGACATTATTAATTGCAGCCTCGAGGTAGTGTCATACAAAAACGAAAACGTCATCAAGGCATGCTCACAAGAGAGCGGAATCGGTAGGTCCAGAATAAAATCTCCAAACACTGCTCCATATACGTGATCTTCGAAATAGGTGTCATTTCATGTATGTGGAATTGATAATTACCACAGCCTTAAGGATGATTATCGTTCACTGTAATTCCAAATAATATAATTGAACTTCGTCTCACAGGCAATTTTGTAATACAAGATAACAGAACTTCGTGTCACAGGGAATTATGTAATTCATGAAAATATAATAGATCTTAGCGTGACAGTGAACTTTTTAATTCACGATACTATAACAGCTCTTTGTGTGACATGGAACTTTGTAACTCAAGATAATATAATAGATCTTTGTGCGACAGGGAATACCAGGTATCAAAGTTGGAGAAAAGTGTTAATACAAAAGAATACGTCTTAATTTGAACACGTACGACGTGCATATTCCCACCAAATTCGTTCAACCTGCAACAGTCTGGTAGTTTCCATTTTTTTTCCTTTCAATGAAATCAAAAGACGGGATTATGTAATATGGATACGGATTTTTTAGTTGGGGGGGGGGTATTTAAAAAAAAACGTTTAATACAATTCCATTTTGTTATGTCTGTTACCCAAAATAGTGACATTTTTTGAGCATATGAGGCAAACGAAAGTAATAGCTAAAATATAACCTTAGTGTCCTACTCTACTCATACCAAGAAGACGGTGTCTTTACTCTTGGATGTTTCACACTCTGGTTGGCTGTAGATCTAAGAATTTTTGTTTAAAGTACATGTCTTCGAGTAAGGTGCATATTTTTTCTCAAAAAAGCAGGGCTAAATCTCGCACCATGCAACTTTAATTTATCAGGAATGCATTTCTTAATGCCCTTGTAAAGGACAACAACTAACATTTCATTGAATCACCAACCGAAACCAAGTTACTACAAGCTAGCCAATGAAGATGAAAGGTTAAATTAAGTTAATGTTACACAGACGATTAGGTATAAGCACAGCACAATGGAAGAGGATATATTAAGTTTTTTTTTTTTAAAAAAAAACTACAAATCTGAGCATAATCTGCCATGTAGTTTTGAAGTTACGGACACTTCAACATTTATTACGGGGGGTAACGTTTTGTAAACATGTTATTTTTCTTGATTATGATGATGCCACAGGTGAGGAAAACATTAAAAAATAATGGGCACATTTTTGTAAAGGTAAGAATATTCACTTTCTTTTTACTTTACCACATATCAAGTGTGAAGAAATACAATTGGTTATTATTACTGAGGAAATGAAATTTAAAACCTAACCTTAAAGAAATTTCAATTGGAGGTTTTGGTCAGATAATATCAACTGTGTGTCTATTTTTAAATATTTTAATGAATATGAAAACGTTTGTCTTTTAAAGATTTTAATGAATATGAAAACGTTTGTCAAATATAATATCCAAATTTAAAAATATGAAACTTCTGATTGTCGATGTGTTAAAAATATCCACAATTATAATGCAAATGATTATCACAAATTTTGGCATCTTTTTACTACCTTCAATAATGCAATAAAAACTTTAATTTTTCTTGAAAGAATTTTTTTTTTAAAAATTATTCATCCACATCTAAGACATCATCAACATTAATAAATATGTAAAAAAAAAAAAATTTCCTCCCTGAAAGTACATAACGGATTTTGACAAAGGTTTCGTTGTTTTTTTCCGACCTGTTATTGTCACATGTATTAGGCTTTAGTGTCACTTAGAAATTTCCGACGTTGTTGTAATACGACATATTTCTAATTAATTCTAAGTTCACAAATGTTTAGTAAATGATTATGGAACACACAGTCTATAATAAGAGGGTAAAAACAACATTCTTTGAGACTCATCTCCTTAACGGTAAATGACACAAAAGATCCAATAATGTATCACTATATATAATTTTTTCACAGTGGCATTCATTCTTGCTTCGTATTTTCTGAGCTACTTTCGTTTGCAGTGTAGTGACCACAACCCTTTGCCCCTGATTGAAAAATATCCCTCGAGAATTTTACTACTGCTTTAGGTGTTAGGTGTTTCTGAGATGCTTTTGAGAGAATGGAACCATGTCTTATTATCGTCCACATCAAATTGGACCGTGATAATATGCTTTGTGCTTGAAATTAACATATCTTTCTTAATTGTGCTTGAAATTAACATATCTTTCTTAACTGTGCTCAAAATTAACATATCTTTCTTAATTCTGCATACAATGTCAAGTCGTATTCTTTGGTTTTTGTCTCATACAGATGGTGTTAGACTCGCAGCCACAGCATTCCAAAGTTTAACAGTCGTTTTCTATCCATTTTATTTCTGTCTTGACGGCATCCACAGGATACAGTTTAATTTGTAGGGTTCTTGTCACACCGAAAGGTAAGCAGTGAAGGCAAGGATCAGAACAAACAAAACAAAACTGGAAATCAACATAACTTACCAGGTAATTGTATCAGTTATTAGTTCAGTGATTTTATCATTATAATGTCAGTCGTGGAAATGAAGCAATACGGAAAAAAAACCAATTTATTCGAATTTTGAATGTGTGTTTTCTCCTAAATGAAGTGACATATGGCCCGTCTCTCAGATAAGATTGTAATTTCATTTTAGAACCTTTTTCACCACCAAAGTAGTATTTTCCAGGGTAACTGTAATCCGGTTTCGTAATTCCTATGTTTAAAAAATACCCTTTGATAATGGAGCATGTACAATCCTATATTCGGAATTTAAGTGAATTTTGTCAAACATAGGAGTCCGATTCATGAATATCGATTTGGTTGTGTATGTATTTATGTATGTATGTATGTATGTATGAATGTATGTATGAATGTATGTATATCTGCGTGCGTGTGTGAGTGTGTGCGTGTGTATATGTGTGTATGTATGTAACAAAAAAGCACAAGATTAGCTTTATTATTTTAATTATTACATACAATTGGTACGAAATGATGCTGTTTGCCATGGTCACATTTTTGAAAAATTTCTTCTAGAAGTCAACAAGTAGATCAGAGCCTGCATGTGAATGCCATGATGGAATCATTGCTGTCAGACGTGTGTTCTAGAATCCAAAAGTCAAGAGTTAGAAGGTAGCAGAAAAAGGTCTAAGCTTCATATTAACGACGGAGACACCATCAGAACAACAGTGACACCATAAAAAGAACGGTGGCACCATCAGAACGATAGCAGCACTATAAGAACGACGGCGACACCATACGTACGACGACGACACCATCAGATCGACAGCGGCACCGTAAGAACGACGGCGACACCGTCAGAGAAGTGACTGCTATGTTTCATTTCTTACTAACGTGAGCTTAACAATAAATTACAACTTTCAGTCCCAAAGACCCATGAACTAAATTTCCTAACTTCAAATAATTAATTAAAATAATTTGTATATTCAACAGAACCAATAATTCAATTATTACAATAACATCAGATATCTGTTACAATATTTACCTTCATTCACCTGGCGCATCTATCTAGCATACATTACCAGAAAATATTTAAAAGTCACATCTTCAATTTGCATCGTCAAGAGCGGGTCAAAGAGCAGTGCATGAAAAAGACAAACAAGCAAACAAAAACAATAACAGCAACATTGTCTGCAATAATAATAATGGTTTCATGCAAGGGAATGAAAGTTTAAACAATTTAAGAGAAAACGTAGGAGTGCACGGGAAACATGAAATTAATTACTTGTTAATTGAAAGGTTCTAGAATGCGCAACTATTGCATTAATTTTGGTCTAATAATCTAATTAGCACAAAACACAAAACTCTAATCCCACAATTGCATGTTTTTTGTTTTGTTTCATTCTTTTTTTTTTTTTTTTTTTTTTTGTTTCACATGTATGATTCCTGAGTAAGCCATTTCAAGCTGAATGTTAGTTCTTCACGCTATGCAATACGAAACACGACCCATACACCCAATACAAATAATTGTTCACATCCCAAATGACTAAACAAGTATACTTAAAATATCCAGAGACTTACCTATCTTAAGAAATTAGGGAGATTATAATATTACGAAATTAATCTATACTTTCATAAAGTTTCGTGAATATTGTTTTAATTATAACATCTGCTCCTAGAATTAGGTTACTTACTCAGACTGAGAAACATCTTTGCAACACGAACTCCCTATAATCAAACAAATAATCCGAAAATCACTTGTCCACGAGTAATCACAAGCGTCGTACTTGAGGTCATGAATCATATATGATTACTCCTCTAGAATCAACCACCAACCCGATTCGTGATTCCCAAACTTCATTACATATCTGACTTGAAATCCATTGATCTAATCCCTAAGATCCGCCAATCTTTTATCTCCTACAAAATAAAACACATATCAATAATGAACCAAAAGTACATATAAATAATGAACCAAAAATTGCATCAAGTCGATCAATCATGACACTGTTTTGACTGAGCAAACAAGGCTTCAAACTTTCATATATTAATGGCCGGTTACAAGATTGTACCAAAAAAGTCTGGATTTTCTCAAGCAAGCTCATTAAAAAAAAGATGATAACCATCTCAGAATAACTCCGATCTGTCACTAATTGATTGACAAGCCTGCCTTTGTAAACTTAAGCAGAACAACAACAATCACAATTAAGAAATGCTGATATAACCGCTGTACGAATATTTCCAGTCAACCAGCAGGCCATCAAAACATGGACAAACATGCAGGCACCTCCTTCTATCACGAAGAAAATACTGCAGGTAGAGCGATAGCTGCCCAAAAGTTTTCCACATAAAAGTCGCACAATGTCAACTGCCTAGAGTTGACACGCCCCAATACGACGACAAAAAAAAAATCTAAGCGCTCCTAACCAAGCAGCGCATAAAATATTCCATAGGCTCCAGACCATGTTAAGTTAAACTGATGCTCACCTATATACACTCACGCTGTTATGACAGCTAAGAAGCTTTCTGGGGAACCTTCCATCAGCATCCACACGATAAACTGTCACTATGTCACTCATAAATATGTTTCCAAACAAGAACTTCGTACGTTAGCGGCTATCTAAGATGAACATTTAGGTCATTCTGCGGCTGAACCAATAAGCCTTACCCATGAGAGCACATTCTGAACAATATCAAATAGATAATCACAAATAGTCAATGCTATGCAGTAACAATGCATCCTGAGCACAAACAAACCAGTTCTAAACATGACATTGTTATGTTCCATCTATCAAGGCTTCTAATTGATTTGCTGTACTATAAACACTCTTTCAAAAGATTGCCCAATAGACATTGATAATCACAAGTTGATTCTTCAATCCTGTCATGGTGAAAACAATAGTTGACTATTACCCATCCTATGCTGGTTTCTAACAGTTATTCCAAGAGGGGCCCTGGATTGCCGAGTAGTCTAAAGTGCTCGCCTTTGCCGATCACTGCCATCTCCCCTCTGTCCCGCGAGTTCTAGTCTCGGGCTCGGCCAATATGGTATGTGAGAGAGCTGCAAGTAGCTTCCCCATGGTCAGTGGTTCTTACCGGGGTTTTCCCTGGTTCTTCCTCCACAAGTTATACTAGCCACCATGTATAGCCTATCTTGCGCTGAGATGGTGTTAAACCCAAAACAACAACAACAACAAAGTTTTCAAAGAACACTGCAAAAAACTGTCACTTTATTAATAATTTACCACCACCCCCCAACAAAAAAAAAAAACCCCAAAGGAAATTGAAATAAAGACGCAAGACTGAGAACCAAAAAAACACCCCCAAAAAAACATGCGATTCAAATTTTACCGAAATCATTGTCATAGCCTCGGCGCGTCCTCCTGTGCTTAGTTAACTTGATTCTTTGAGAATCGGAAAGGGATTCCTTGGTCCTTCCATTATTACAGTTCTCATGTTGAATAGACTGACATTGATTTTTTTCTCAATAAAACTATATCGAAAACAATAAATATCACAAGGCTATCCCAAATCTAATCACTGCCACCAGAAAATTTTCTTGTTACACACATACCGCGCGAATCAAACACCCGCGTGAGAGTGGCTTAAAAAAGTATGTGCTTTGCCCTATCTTCAGCGAGCACCTTGACGGCAACAGTCGTTGACAACTGAAAGGTTATTTAATGCGCAAACACTACAATACTATTTCTCTAATCACCAAATGACCAAATATCACGAAAGTCTAATTTTACACTTGCGTGTCTTTTGTTTCATATTTGTATGATTCTTCAGTAACCATTTTTAGTTCTTTAGTCCATGCAATACGAAACACGACCCAAACACCTAATATAAAGAATAATTCATATCTAAAATTACAAAATATGCATACATAAAAATATCCAGAGAATTCCCTATCATATGAAATTAGGAAGGATCTATTTTTACGGATCTAACTCATCTGTCATTAAGTCTCGTGAATACTGTACAATATGACGTCTGCTTCTACAAATTAGCTAATTACTCAGGTTGAGAAATATCTTCCCAACACGGACTCACCATAATAAATAATCATTCAAATCTACTAAAGCTATAAACGAAAACGTAAAGACAAATAGCACATGCTTTAGGTTTATCTCAGTATATAGGCTACTGAACAGTTCTTTAATATTAAAGGTCCACTATGTACGTTATTCCCTCCCCTCTCCCCCCAACCTCCTTCCCACATATGTAACTTTGCTTTCTTAGCAGTGTTCATTTACATTGCATAACAATGTTTTGATGTGTGACGCATAGTAAATGAGTCTACAAAACGTACAAGAGAGTATATTGTACATTACGATGACGAGTGCGTTTGTCTCGCACGAATGCTCAATATTTAACTTGCAATATTTCGGTAACAATCCGTTATGGTTAGCTATTCCTGTAACAGTCCGTTAGGGCTGGCTATTCCTGTAAGAATCAGTTAGGGCTGGCTATTCCTGTAATAATCCGTTAGGACTTACTTGCATAAATATATTTGTACCTTTTAAGAATAAGTTCTACATCTACCTACATGTGGATGTTAGCCAAGTCATATTCAAATCTACGTCAATATAATATGGTGCCTACTGTCAGCTTGTGTTCGTGATGTGAAAGACAAAAATCTGTAGTTAAATTACACAAAATGTTAAGCTAATTGCAGGCATTATATTACATGTTTTTCCGTCGCCGCCTAGTCAATAAATATTCCTTACCACGGCAAAATGCAATGTCATCGTGCAACACCTTGGTTGCTTTCAATATTTTCTTAAAATGATAACAGAAGAGAAAACCTATGCTTCATTTGGCAACATTGTTCAATAGCTAAACCACAAAGCTACGCAATTTCAGTATTCTCTTGCCTATAGAGTTAAGACTTTGTATTGAACTCTTGTGCGTTGGTTCGTGCGATCATTCGTTTTTTTCACCATCTACACCTTGTAATATATTTCATTTATATTCATTAAAACGGAGAAGTGAATATATGTTATAAGGAATTACTCATGCATATCTTAACGTTGGTCACTGTGAACTTATGACTCTTTTGAGTTTTGTATTTTCAGATATTTGCTTGTACACCATCCAAATGAACCCTATTTTGTACACCATCCAAATGGACCCTATCTTGTACACCATCCAAATGGACCCTATCTTGTACACCATCTAAATGGACCCTATCTTGTACACCATCTAAATGGACCCTATCTTGTACACCATCCAAATGGACCTATCCTATACACTTTTAATGGAGCCTATTTTGTACACCATCCAAATGGACCCTATCTTGTACACCATCCAACTGGATCCTATCTTGTACACCATCCAAAATGACCCTATCTTGTACACCATCCAAATGGACCCTATCTTGTACACCATCCAGATGGACCTATCCTGTACACTTTTAATGGAGCCTATTTTGTACACCATCCAAATGGACCTTATCTTGTACACCATCCAAATGGACCCTATTTTGTGCACAATCCAAATGGACCCTATCTTCTACACCATCCAAAAGGGCCCTATTTCACCAATATTTATCAAAATCAATTTGTGGATGAATCTTGAAAACATTAACTCACCTTTGCCAAAAGATTGTCACTGTAAGCTATTTTCGCTCTTGAGATATGTAGGTTATGTAGATGCATCTCAAGCATCATGTAGGTCACTGTGATAATTTTTTTTACGCTTGATTACTTGTGTATTTTGTACTGAATCGCTCCATTTTCGGAACCTATTATATTTACAACTCAATAAATAAGTACGCTGCATCATTTCATTAAGAAATATTCAGCTATACCAAACTTACTGTCACGCGTTAGTAACTTTGTTATCTTTGATAGGTTCGTTCCATCGTCTTTATCTTGAGCTCTAATATCAATTGACACATTGAGCGTACCAAACGAAGGTCACTGCAACCTATTTTTACGCTAAATTACCTTTGTCAGAACAGGCATTTCCCATCATACCCTATTTTGAGTCCATATGAAAGTTAAGGAAAGAGTTCCTGAAAACCATCTGCAACGGACCGCTTCATGCGAATGCCATAATTATGAATAGCACATGAGTTTGAGATTTTATTTTCATAAATCACAAAGACTCAGTAAAATGCTATATAGATTTGCATGTCATTTGTCTTTTGCATAAGTAGGTCATTCAAATTTTGCGTGCCATGATCATGACGTCATATGTTCACACTGCTGATTCTTTCTTCACGTTCAAATTGTACACCTAAGTTGCTGTTGATTGAACTGACAAAGTGAGCTTGGTTTGTCACGCAAAATTGGACTATATTAATTCCTGAAATAAGTTCTTACAGTTCTTGTTTTCTTTCATTAATCTCTCATCAATATATCGGCACGAGTTCACCAGTTAACCTCACTTTGGATGTGTGCTGGTAAACCCGTGTACATGAAATCTTTATGTTCATCTAGGTAATATCAATGCACTGTACCAAAACATCCACATTTTTTACTGTTATTATTGGATAAGATTGTCTGGGTACAATTGTTCGTCTTTATTTACAATAACAAAGTGCTTTAGGAAATGTTATTCTTAGAGATAAATAACAAAATCAAATCCAAGTAAATGGTGTCTTCCGTTGATTTTGTTTGAGATTATAATCTTTGAGGAGAGTGGTGGTTTGTTAGACAGTGTTTACCAAAATATCAGTATTTGGATAAAAGTTAATATTGAAAGCAGATATGGATATGTACATCAAGTTCGATTTGGGACTTTTATTCGTGCTGGTTCACCAAACCAGGACTAAGACTTGAACACTTGATGAAACTTGTAGTAAAATTACAAACAGGATGTATGCATATGATCTTCGGATGCCAATTAAAAATAAGACATAATTAATCGTGTTAATACAGTTATATCTGCCAATAGAACAAATTGTGAAATATTTACATGAAGTTTGCTAAGCAAATAATGGGTGGGGGTTGGGTGACAAATGTTATTTGATGTGATGATGGAAATTTATCCAAGGATTGATTTATTAAATAAAGAGGAACATAGATATCATCGGCTTGCGATTACAATTTATCAATGCTTTAGATATTATGTAACGCTCGATAACACGTCATTGTTCACTATATGACTAAATATTATATTCTACATCTGACAATTCCTGTTGGAATAACAATATACCGTGCTGTTAGTTTACTTCACCAACTGGCTTACATCTGGAGTTTGAGGTTCTTTTTCAAAGGTATAGTGTAACATTCATACTGAAAATTACTTAATTTAAATACCTGTACCCACCTGTTGCATTACGAAAATTTCAAACAATGATCCAGGATCCTTGCGTATGGTAGTAAAAACCAGTGTATCGATTTTGATAAATATGCCAGCTATTGCATTTTAGCCATTATGTCCGATAGCAAAAGTCATCGATTCCACATGGACCCACAACACAGGTAAGTAGCCAAAACAGTATCTATCGTTCTGATCAATGATTGGATGTTGGCTCAGTAAACCATGGAAAATATCTTCATTGCTACATCAGTAGACCATGTCATATTTCGTGTCAGTTTTTCCAATTTAAAACGTTCATATGCAAGTTTTAGTTCCAATCAAAGGATGTGAACGTTTTGGAAGTAGGTCATATTGTATACCTAACAAATGTAAGTAGCCTTCTTACTGGTCAACTGATTTCGCTTGAAAACGGAAAGTAGCTCTTTCATCCACAAGTGGATATTTTGCTCAAAAAACTGTTTCAGCTAGCTTCCATTGTCATTAGGTCATGTGAAAAAATGTGTATTATTGACTGGTTAAGATATATAGTCACAAACCGAGAACATTCTATAAAAGTTACAAAGTATTTTTATTATTAATGTTACCAGACTACTAAACGCGAATGGAAGACTAAGCCATCTCGTGGCGCCACACCGACTGACCATTTCCGGTCACGACAAGCCAGGTCTTACTATTCCAGCCCTGTTAGTACGGGTATTTCTCGAGGGGAAAAACCCTAAAGATCATTGACCTTAAATGTTACATTCAATATAATACACTTAATAATACATTTTGTAATGATTCGAAGGAAGTCATCCATTTTTAATTATTCGAAGGAAGTCACCCATTTTGTAATAATTCCAAGGAAGTCATTCACTTTAAAATGAATCCAGTGAAGTCATCCTTTTTGTAATGATTCCAAGAAAGTTTCTATTTATATGTTTGTGAACTTGAGAGTTTGCAAGCAAAATTATCCATCTGTTATGTGAGGACCATTTTGGGTCTCTCTCTCTCTCTCTCTCTCTCTCTCTCTCTCTCTCTCTCTCGTTTATGACGGATACATCGCGCAGTTCAATAAGCCACACTGGAAAAGTACCAAAAAGACCAAATTTATGATAAGTGATTTTACTGAAAGTGGTTCGAAATTGCATAGCGTTTGACAAGTCATACGCGGAATCTCAAACCACTTCCATGACCAAAGTGGAAATACATGGCACCGATGTCAAGATAATGGTCATTTTGCATCAGAGTTTCCACAACAGCAGTGAAGAATAAAACATGTGTGATCCATCTCAATAGAATGGTAATTGGGCATCAGCACATCCTCAACAGCAGTGAAAAATAAAACACTCATACTAAGAATAATCAAACCTTGTCCTGATACAAGAGTAAAGAAGAATATTTTGTGTCACGTGCACATAGACTTTGTGAAATGACCTGCATCTTATTTACTGTCATTCCTATTTACTGTCATTCCTATTCAACATAATTAACCAAACGAAATTTATAATCAAAACGGTAGGCATTTGTTTCATATCCTCCGTTTGCTCTTTTCATGTCTATGTGTAAAATAGATTTTGTTTTTATTCACTTATCAAAGGTTTTCTTTCTCAAAAGTATACTGACAAACACATACATTCACGCAACATAAAAAAATAGCAATCAATGGCTGTATCATTTATTCGAACACACACACACACACACACACACACACACATATATATATATATATATATATATATATATATATATATATATATATATATATATATATATATATATATATATATATATATATATATATATATTGCCCTAAAAGAAGCCTTTCGAAAATACTATTTTAAAAAATGGTTTGATTTTCAGTCAAGAACTGTAAGTGCCCTGTTTTCTTCTCTCGTCAGATTCCAAATTCCAGTGCCTTCGTCATTCTTGTTCTTTCAAGCATTATTGTTGCTATCGCTGATGGTTTGGACTGTTGAGGTGCAGGCATTCTCCTCTTAAATGTTGTCAAGGGCGATTTATGTCTGTAATTTGGTCAAGGTCTGGTGTAATAAACTCGCTGTTTCTAAGATCCATTGTTTTCATCTCACTCTGTTGACGTATGAAAGTAATTGTTTTCAACTCACTCTGTTGACGTATGAAAGTAATTGTTTTCAACTCACTCTGTTGACGTATGAAAGTAATTGTTTTCATCTCACTCTGTTGACGTATGAAAGTAATTGTTTTCATTTCTCGTTTTCTTGCTGTTGTACAAAAGTTGCTTATTCATCCTCCAGTACTTACATAAATCTGTTATTCATTTTACTGCCTCTTGCTGCCTAAAACTTTTGAAATCCTGCGGCGAAAACAAAATAAGAGAAAACCAAATCAGGAAATCTGGCTAGACTGACGACAAATATTCTGTGAGGGATGGAAGCGTTGGTAGTTGTAGAGGTGGTAGTACGCAACTGGGGTTTTTGCTCCACTGGCTCACTTTGCGGTCTTTCCTTCCGTCCTTGTCTCTACCCACCATAACAATTTAGCCCCTATGTGAGCGTTGTTTGTTGTTCACTTTCAATTTTGACCGTATACGCGCAAGCATCAACGTGATTCAGTTATGGTGGGTAGAGTCTCGCCCCGATGGAAATGGTCGCCAATAGAGCCAGTGGAAACAAACCCCATTCCCGTACTACTCTGCACTGGAAACGACAAAAATCCTGCAGAGAGTGGTGTACTCAAACAGGCAAATCTATGGTAGAATTCAATTTACACACGCTGTCAGCAGAGGCAGGCAAATTAATGAATTAATACACTTATACCAGCTGTGCTGTGCATTGATTTTCTTTGCAGTTTGTTATTGTATGGTATGTGTACATTGATAATTGTGTACCAGCAGAAAGAAAATAAATAACTGAGTCGAGTTCTGAAATATTCTCAGAAATCATCGGTGGCTGTTTATATAGAAATGCTGAGTGGCACTTAAGATATTGATTCGTAAGTGTATTAAATAAATTAATGGAAATTTCAAGCAATACCGTAAATCTTCCGAAAGGAAACAATGTCAAACATCTAATGGACAAAATAAGATCGTTGTATCGTTTGAATGCATGATACAGGTTCATTGAAGAAGTGCAGAAAATGTACGAATTCTCCGAAACAAACCCAGAACGCATTGACAAGTTGGTGACCTTAGAAATGAAAGGACATACACTTGAGCAGATTTTTAGACAAACAAAACTTAAACATTCTGCGGAATTTCTTGCATGAAAGAGTACACCATCAAAAGACATACAATAACTCGCCCACTGAGTCTGAAGCGAGTAACGTTTTTGATGAGGCCAGTGACAAAGATATTCAAGAGAAGGCCATTTAAATAAACGCTTTGGGTGATTAAGTACAAGAAACGCATCCGAACTCAATTTGTTTTGCATGGCAATACACAGCAAATCAGAAACGAGACAGCGCGAATATATAACAAAATTTTTAGACGCTTGATCAAGTAGAAAACTGAATGAAAGTCACGAGAGGCGGTTGTTTAACATTATTGGGTACATGCGACGTTCGCCTGAAGAAATTTATGTTACTGTCATACTCGATGATGACTCATTTGCGCTTATTGAGGTGGACCTGTTTCTGAAAGATGTTTTTACTCAACACCGCAGAAGGATTTCGCTGTGGTTACTCTGACATAAACGTAGTTATTTATTTGGCAAGGGTTGATTTACAGGTTCGTGTTCGCCATGGAGAGTTCGAAATCGATTACGACGATTAGTAACACGAGCATCACCATCAAAGACGGTTCCAGTTACATTACCATCGACCGATTAAATGCCGCCTGCAGTTAGCAAAATCATTAACGATTCCTCTCAACAGCGACTGTCAGATTCAGCGATTGAAATCTGGCAATGGGGAGTGGATTTGCACGTTATTAAGGAAATCAATAATATCTATATCACGGATTTTAGTTCAAAAAGGTATTTGATCCAGCATACGACATGGAGTGCTTGTGATAGTAGATCGAAGCAAGAGAGATTATCGGTATTTCTCATATCCAGCCAGAAACCCCAATCAATTAAAAACAGAATTGCAAGTACAAAACACATCAAAATGTTTCCTTCTGTGTGAGGCATTTTTGGAAGTGGAGGGAAAATGGGGACGCGATAAAAATGACAATTATGATGCCAGTACCCTAGTGGGATTTATTAACAATGGTATCATGACAATGTCAACGTGGCCACAACGATTTGCTGACTCGCCCGATATAGTGATGATTACACGAAAACAGCTGATGTTTGCCAAATCTGTAACTGATCATGCAGATCATCGACCAAATATAATCAGACGGCTTCGAAATACTGCTGGTGATGCTGATGCAGATGTAGAAAATTTACTGTTACCTATTACTGATTTTAACCCTGGATTTGCACAGCGTCGATCACAACTCATTGGTGCTTCGTTCTCCTCAGTCATATCTTTGGGTTTTGCAAAGATGTTCGCAAGATGATATTTTGAGCTAAACACAACCACCTTGTTTGGTAAAAACAACTCCAACGATGCCATTTGGCGTTTGGCGTGATGCAGGTGCAGATGCTAGTAAAGTTGTGTTAGATACATTAACATTGTGGATGCCTGTGTTTTTCCCTTCATTGAACATCACGCTTATTATCATTATGCAGTCTGAAACCACTGTCGTTTCTCGTACACACCACATGTGCACACCTTCCAACAACTGTCCTTGCGGGACAGTTTACTTGGCAAATAAGTTCCCAGCATAGTCTTACGGCACCAAAACATGTGTTTTTGGCGTTTCAGCTTACATCGCGATATGATGGCCAGTCACAGAGTAAAATGATATTTAACAATTTAGAAGTGACTGGAATCTCTTTGCGGTTAAATGATCATCAGGAACCTTCTGAAGAAATTTGGCTTAGCAATGCAGAAGCCAGTCACATATTCCACGTGTATATCACAATTTGTGGTCGTAGATGCACCAGCATCAAAACGTCGAGACGGGTCTGCAGAATTCTCAGCAAGGCTTTCGTTCGTTGTATCCGACGCATTAAGTTTTTTTGGAACATTTAGAGCTGTTCAGGCAGTATGTTGTCGACATGAATTTTCATGCGCGTGCCGGTAACGCTGATGGTGTTTATCAATGCTAAGATGTGATGCTTTCCGACAAGACATTGTTGTTGGCCGAATGAAGGGGAACGATGCACCTATGGAAAATTTATAGAAATTCATGATTAAACATGTTACATATTTGAATAATAATGTCCTATCACAAAGTGAACGTCGGCCTTACTCAAAGTCAGCTGAGAAAAATCAATCACACAATCAAATACAATTGTGAGGTCACACTGAAGCTTTCTCCAGCAAAGTTAACTGAAAATGTCTCCGTGCGGTTTGTTTAGCCAAAGTGAGCAGCGATGCCTCGTGCTTATGTGAACAATGTATATAACTTCTATGTTTGCGGTGAAGTGACTTTTGCATCACAAAAGCGCAGTATAACCACTATGGTTAAGAAATCCTATCACCTTTATTTTGGCTGCAGAATTGGAGATCAGGACAAGAGGTGGGCCCCACACATATGCTGCAACACTTGTGCAACAGATCTTCGCCAGTGGTTGAAGGTGAAAAGTAAATCTATGACTTTTAAAGTGCCAATGATTTGGAGACAGCCAACAGATCATATCAGCAATTGTTACTTCTGCATAGTGCCTCCAGTTTGGAAAAGGGTGTCAATGAAGAAACGTGGACTGTGCATTATCCAAACATTTCATCAGCTATACGCCCAGTACCCCACGGAGAAGGACTGTCGGTTCCAGATGCACCAGAATCATTCTCACTTGAGTCAGACGAGGAAGAGGAAGAGGATGAAACTTCTAGTCCTGAACCATCCATGTCACATGACCCATATTTTCTCCCATCCTCCTCCTCTGAACCACACCTCATAACACAAGGTGAACTGAATGACCTTGTCAGGGATTTGGAACTATCCAAGGGTAAAGCAGAGCAGTTGGGCTCCAGACTACAGCAATGGAATCTCCTGGCAGTTGATGTTAGGGTTTCCATGTTCCTTGACTTTCAAAAGGATCTTGTGGATGGTGATCTTGTAGCCTGCAACAACATCGATGGTGTGATGGCAGCCCTCAACATCGTTCATGATCCAGATGAATGGAGATTGTTCATTGATTCATCGAAGACGAGTTTTAAATCTGTTTTGCTGCATAATATCAATATTTTGCCATCAGTTCTAGTTGGTCATGCAGTCCATATTAAGGAAACCTATGAAAACATGAAACAACTTTTGAGGTGCATAAAGTATGAACAAAATCAGTGGCAGCTTTGTGCCGATTTGAAGGTTCTTGCTCTCTTGCTTGGTCTGCAGACTGCATGCACAAAGTACTGCTGTTTTCTCTGCGAAATAGATAGTCGTGCGAGAGATTTCCACTACATCAAGAGAGACTGGCCACTCCAACAGTCATTGGAGCCTGGGAGGAAAAGTGTTCAGCATCCACCATTTGTTGAATCAAGGAAGATTTTGTTACCACCCTTGCTGATCTTGTTGTTCAAGCGTTGCGTGCACTGGAACGTTCACCAACACCGCAAGCACTTACTGATCTCACATTAAAGTAATGTCTATCAACATTTACGGACGTTATTCAGCTCGTCGATTTGCCACCAAAGCGGTTTGTCTGAGTTTACTAGTCGCGTCGATCCAGGTGAGCTTGTAATGTTTGAAGATCAAACTGGCAAACTGAAAACATCAAACGTGGACATTCAAGATATTATTTTCCAGTTCAAAGACGACATTGTGGTAAGAAATCTGGCTGAGCTCACTGACAATGGTGGGCTCAGAGACAGTGGCATGTTTATCAAAGACTATGTTACCAATGCTAATATTGCCACAAAAGAATAGGTCCAAGAAGAAATCGCTCACGTGCCGCAACTACAAGCGTAGTATATTCTTGTACAGCTTACAACAACAAAAAAAAACTGCTGAGAGTAAAGAATAGGAAACAACAGACGACAAAATAGCAACTGGTCAAATTATTTTCCTTGACGTAAATTGTTTTGATAAACTTAGATCTAAGATCTTAACAGCACGCGAGTATGGATTGATCTTATTTATTATATCTGGTTATCATAGCGGACGGAGTGAAATTACAGCGATTGTAAACAAGCAGCCTGCTCCACGAGTAATGAACCCGACACCGGCAAGCCAAAATCTTTCGTACATACGTCAGTAACACTGGCGGCAAAAGATGAAATTCAGTTTGAAGTATTTCGTATCTATCCATACGGGTTTTTTTACCGTCTTTGGTGTTTATGTTTAAAATCAGATTTATTATATACATGTTGGATGCTGACTGCGGTGATGAGGTTGTGGAATTTAAAGACTGGGTGTTTGACCAAATGACAGCGGATACTCGTATACACTAAAATATAATGATATTATTCACCAGATAGAAATTGATAGCTGGAACTACCCTGATGTACCAATGCCAACTCGAGGTCAGCTAGGTGTTGTAGCATTAGCACGTAAAAACACCGAAGTGTTGACCGCAGCACCAGGTGTGAAAACACTCCGGGATTGTTTTTCACATTCATGAATTGGCATTCACCGATGTATCCACCCCAATTACGTTCACCATCGAATATTTTAAACCAACATTGACTCAGCTGAGAAAGATATATTATGACTGTTCTTCAACAAGGATGCACTTGTTCGGGTAACAGTTATTGGACAAAGACGGTCACTAGATGTCAAAGGTTCTGGTGTAATCGGTGTGGTTGTGTATGAGAGGGTTGCCAAACCAACAGAACGCACAATTGCTGGAGATTTAAGCATTCTCGATGCAGAGGGTTTTTTTTTTTTTAAATATAATTGTATGACTATTGTGCCAGTAAACAAACGTTAATGGTTAGAAGTACGTGAGCGTGTTTCGGCTGCGCGTAATGATGAAACCGACAAAGTCTGCTAGTCGTGCAAGTATAATACGCGACTGTATTATTAACAGAAGAACTATGACAGACCCTCAGTCATACCGACGTGAAAAAATAATCGAAGCGGAACAACAGCAGCGAAATTAAAATTACCAAGAGAACTGCACTGATTGTGAAATAAAAACTCGCGTGTTTGGTCGTAGATGCTTTTTGCGGTCTTGTTGGTCTTTGTGTAACTGGAAAGT
This sequence comes from Megalonaias nervosa, assembly GCA_016617855.1. Lineage (NCBI taxonomy): Eukaryota > Metazoa > Mollusca > Bivalvia > Unionida > Unionidae > Megalonaias > Megalonaias nervosa. The sequence goes on along the minus strand of JAECUM010017170.1, from coordinate 8,800 downwards.
GTACTCTATAGTGTTAGAATTTTACAAATCATAACAAAATTGTCATTAACCATATGACTTAGATAAAAACTGTATTATAAAATAATATATGGTATAGATATCAGTAACACTTGATGTTCACAATAAACCCCTTTGAAATAGATGGACTGGCTTGACAGTCAAAATAAATCCCCCCAAAACATAGACAGACTTGATATTCACTATAAACCCCATGAAACTTTGACTGACTTGTTATGGATTGACTTGATATTCACAATAAACCCCGAGAAATATAGACTTACTTGATATTCACAACAACCCTATAAAATATGGGGATTGAATTAAATATGGATTGACTTGATATTCACAATAAATCCCATGAAAGATATGGATTGACTTGATATCACCATGTAACAAATATAATTTGTTCCTGGGTAGTAAGTGATATTTCCTAACTGATTATGCCTCAAAAGTATAGAGAAAAAAAAATGGCTATTATTCCCCACACACTTTGCTTTTGTGACCAGGACAGTGATATTCTGAAATTTACCTATTTTCCAGAGCATTCTAGATAGAGTCAGTGCTGAGTAAACTTGGAGTAACTTCTAGAACTTTCTAGAACTTTCCAGTGATATAAATAGTAATGTGAATACAGGGGCCTTAAGCCTACCAGTTCAGTTTAATTCCAGCTGCCTAAGTGGATACATATCTGCATTTTTCTGAGATGGTATCAAGAGGCTGTAAGCATCCGGAAGACGCATTTTGCTATGTCTGCGGCCAATTTATCAAGACAGGAGCGAAAATGTACTCCGTGGAAGCATCTGCTAAGATGTGTGAGGTCTACAAGGCAATATTTTGGCATGCCTGTGGGGGATCAAGACAAACCCTGGGCACCTCATTTCACCTGCGAGCAAAAAAAAAAAAAAAAGAAAATCTGGAAGGTAAGATGGACAATTCTTGCTCGGAATTTTATGTAATAAAATTTGTTAAAATTTTTAAAATTGTAAAAGTTTTTAATTTTAAAATGTTTGACAATTTTCAATGTTATTGAAAAAAAGTATATCATATATGAAAAATGTGCGAGAATCTCTTACACAGTAGTCATGGGTGAAATAAATGTAATTTGTAGGATGGTACAGAGGGGGAAAAAGACCCATGAAGTTCGCTATCCCAAAAATTTGGCGGGAACCCACTGACCACTCAAGCAGCTGCTACTTCTGCATGGTGGACCCTTCCAAACGTCAGACTGGCAAGAATGCACCTGCTATCACGTATCCGGACCTTCCTTCATCCATCGCCCCGGTGCCACACTGCCCTGAGCTCCCCGTACCCACTCCTCCGAAGAGAGAGAGCAACTGTCTTTAAAAGAGATCAGCAAGTCAGAGAGGGAGGAAGACGTAGATCCAGATGACAATTTCAGAGGTGGAGCTGAGGAGAGAAAGCCATACTACCCCAACCAAAAAGACCTCAACGACTTGATCAGAGATCTTGGTCTCAGCAAGTCCAATGCCGAGCTTTTGACGTCTAGGCTCAAGCAGTGGAACGTGTTGCATGAAAGTGTGCAAGTCGCAGATCGGAGGAAGCGTCACCAAGCTTTTACAGCTTCTTCACCTGTCAAGATGGGCTCTGCTTCTGCCACAATATGACCAGTCTGTTCGAGGCAATCGGAATCGCCTGTAACCAGAATGAGTGGCACCTCTAATTGACAGCTCATCTAGGAACCTCAAAGCCATGCTGCTCCATAATGGGAACAAGCACCCGTCTCTTCTGGCTTACTCGGTGCACCTCAGAGAGGATTACAACAGCATCAAGACCTTGCTGGACGCCTTGAAGAATGATGAGTACGGCTGGGAGGTCATCGGAGACTTCAAAATGGCGGCATTCCTGATGGGTCTCCAAGGCGGTTTTACCAAGTTTCCCTGCTATCTTTGCCTTTGGGACAGCAGGGACACCAAGACGCACTACCACAAGCGGGACTGGCCACAGCAGACCGAGTTTTCTGTGGGGAGGAATAACGTCAAGTGGGAGCCACTGGTGGATCCCCCCCCCACTGCACATCAAATTGGGCCTTATGAAACAATTTGTCAGAGCTGTAGATAAGGAGTCGGCAGCCTTCAAGTACCTTCAATGCTTCTTCCCTAAGCTGTCTGAGGCAAGGGTCAAAGCCGGTGTCTTCGTCGGACCACATATAAAGAAGATGAATTCCCCAAGAAGCTCACTAGTAAGGAGAAAGCAGCTTGGAACAGCTTTGTCGCAGTGGTTCGGGGCTTCCTGGGCAATCACAAGGCAGAAACCTACGTGGAGCTGGTTGAGACTCTGGTGAAGAACTACGGCACAATGGGCTGCAGGATGTCCCTCAGAGTCCATATCATTGATGCTCATCTGGATAAATTCAAGGAGAACATGGGAGCGTACTCGGAGGAGCAAGGCGAGCGCTTCTACCAAGATATACTGGACTTTGAACGCCGCTACCAAGGACAGTATAACGAGAACATGATGGGAGACTACATTTGGAGTCTGATTCGTGAAAGTGATTTACAGTATAATCGTAAATCTAAAAACTACTCACTTCTAAATCTTTTATGGTCATTTTTGTATTACTTTGTGGTCATTTCTGTATTACTTTAGTATAAATACATGTTAATTTTGATTCATATGTTGTTTTTTCTGACTTTATGTGAACAAAAAGACATCAATTTGCCCGTTTTCTCATTGGAAATATGTAAATTTCAAAATATCACTGCCCTGGTCACAAAAGCAAAGTTTGTGGGGAATAATAGCCATTTTCTACACATTTTAGGCATAAGCAATTACGAAATAACACTTACTACCCAGGAACAAAAATTGTGTTACATAGCGTATTCACAATATATCCCCACGAAACATGAAACATATGGATTGACTTGATATTCACAATATATCCCTTGGAACACATGGACTAACTTGATATGGACCGACTTAAATAATAAAACGATTCAGTCAATTTCCTAATTAAAGGAACCTACTTTTGAAATAAACTGCTTTTGACGCGGGATATGGACAGGTACTTTGGGACAACGTAATTAATTCAAGAGTTGTCTTCACTCGTCCTTCATTAGGACAACATAATCAATGTAAGGGTTGTCATCGCTAGTCGTTCATTGGGACAATGTAGTGTAAGAGTTTTTCTTCACTAGTCCTTCATTGGGACGATATAATTAATGAAAAAGTTGTCTTTATTAGTCCTTCACTGGGATGACGTAGTGTAAGAGTTGTCTTCACTAGTCCTTCATTGGGATGACGTAGTGTAAGAGTTGTCTTCACTAGTCCTTCAGTGGGACGACGTAATCAATATAAGTGTTGTCCTCACTCGTCGTTGACTGGGACAACGTAATTAGTGTAGGAGTTGTCTTCGCTCGTCCTTCATTGGGACAGCTTAATCAATGTAAGGGTTGTTATCACTCGTCGTTCATTGGAACGACGTAATCAGTGTAATGGTTGTTATCACTCGTCGTTCACTGGGACAGCTTAATCAATGTAAGGGTTAGTATCACTGGTCGTTCATTGTAAAAAGCATCAAAATACATCACGAATAAATGTATGGAAATCAAATCCCATTTATTCGCATCGACTATCATGTACAAAAAATTGTAAGATATATATACGGTAATAGACCTCATTGTGAAGTGTGTATACGGTAATAGCTAGAGGGGAGGGAAGTAACAGAAAATTGGCTCAATTAAAAACTAAAATATCAGAATAGCAACTGAATTTACACAAGGCAATACACAGAGAAGAATCCTGACTATCATATGACAACAAATACGACAAAATTAAGTTTTGGATTCATGTATGATTATCCTAATTCATACCGACTGTATACTTTTGTAAGTAAATTTAATTATATTTCTACGTTTTAAACATTATTTTTAAAATGTATTTATTTTACGTCAATTGTCCGTGATGTATTTCAACTGAAATCATGCGCTCTCGATTGCCTAGGTGCATTGGCGTGATGTGGTCTTTTGATGTGGAAGAAACAGAGCAGTCGGCTAAGACCAATCACAATAGAAGAGAAGCCGTATTCCCTCACACGTGTCAGGGCAAGCGGATAGAATCTGAGACCAGATGTGCAAAGAGAGCGAGTTATCGCTGCACCGCCCAACTACCACCACCCAATGTCTCCCACTTTATAGTCGATTACACTTAAGTCGGTAAAACTCTGGAAACTGCAAACATACAGAATTTAGGCTGCAAACATGTTTCTTACTAAATGATTGACAAGAATATGAAACTTTTTCAGCTTACCCGTGAACAGTGGACAATGATATTTTGTATGAAATTTGCAATGACTTGATAAGTGAAATTCAGGAAGTATGTATACAATTATATGATATATATGTTCTTTTATGTTTACAATGTTTTACTCTATATCCGTATTTTAATTCAGATGTATGGACTATGTAGTCTGAAATAAAGAATTTCTTATCTTATCTTATCTTAATTCAGGTAACAGAAAGAAATAATTTGTGTACATGTAAAAGCAAACAAAATAAAAATCGTGTCAACTATATTCACCGTTTCCTAAGAAATAAAATATTGAATGACGGAATGTAAAATGCAAGTATTCAAAGTATCTAGTCTGCAACGATATGAAAATTCCGCTGTTCACACACACACACACACACACACACACACACACAATAATATTTGTAAAAAATCAACAACTACGGTTCTGTGGTCAGACTGTTAAAGTATGTAGGGTAATGGTGTTTCAAAACGTCAAGGATCAGAACATTTTAATCAATTTGTGAGATACAAAATGTGTCGCATACGAAGTGACGTAACTTTAAATTCTGACCCCCTTGCATAAATGTACCCCCAACATGTCATAAATGGGGATTCTAGGTCATGTTCCGAATGCCCCCCACCACCATCACCCCGCACCCACATTGCAGGGGCTGCGGTGACTCTAGTTACACCAATGCCCATAGGACAAGTTTATTTCAATATATTTAGTATTCATAATAATCAAGACTTTTCAGCTTGTCCTTATTTTCGTATTCAACGAGGTTCAAGAATGTAGGGCCGGGGAATCATAACAATTCCGAGCTTGACGTTTTGTCCCAGTCACAAAGGACTTTCATTTCTATCGCCACTTTTGATTGGCCGAAAGTGAAATCTCAGTCTGAGACACAATATCTGTTTCGTAATTTTAAAGATTTTAATTTCAACAATTCTTATTTTCTTCAGGTGAAAATAATTGGCATGCTCCAGCAAACGTCGATTCCACGACAAAAGATTGCAGATGTATATGACAAGAAAACACGAGACTAACATTGCGAGATGAGAATGCAAGCAAGCACGAAGCGTTTATTAATCTACGCTCTCTTTTCTGGAATCGTTGTGTTTTTATTCCTCTATCGAAATGCGCCATGTCACTATATGACTCAAGCACCTTTAGTTTGGACAAAGCCTGAGAAATATGTATTAGATAAAGCGAATATAACACTTCCATACTATAGAGATATGCCAATCATTTTCATAGGTGGGATGCCACGGAGTGGTACCACGTTAATGCGTGCAATGTTAGATGCTCATCCAAATATAAGATGTGGCGAGGAAACGCGCGTAATTCCATCGCTTTTATCAATGCGTGAAAAACTGCTAAAAAATCAGATTGACAAAGAAAGGCTTCACGAAGCCGGAGTCACAGACGAAGTTCTGGATTCGGCCATGGTTTCTTTTATACTTGAGATTGTAGCAAAACACGGCGAAGCTGCTCCATATTTGTGCAATAAGGATCCATATACTTTAAAACACATTGTTTATCTAAGTCAGCTTTTTCCAAACGCTAAATTCATATTTATGATCCGAGATGGTCGGGCGACTTGCCATTCAATAATATCCAGACAGGTGACAATTAAGGATCTTGACATGACGAATTACAGGAGCTGCATTGCAATGTGGAATATATCAGCGGATGTCATGTTTTCTCAGTGTTTGCGTGTTGGATCAGACAGATGCATAACTGTCCATTATGAACAACTCATTCTTCAGCCAGAATCCTGGTTACGGACAATTTTTAAATTTCTGGCCATTCCATGGGACGATTCAGTCCTTCATCATGAGGATTTCATAGAAAAACCTGGAGGCATCGCTCTGTCAAGGTAGGATTCAGTTATATATCAACTAAACCTATTACCAATTATCAAAGGATAAGTGTCATTTGTCTGACCTAACTTGCAAAAACCTCGCATCATACTAAGGTTACACAAAATGGTTAGGAAAAGAATTCAACTACTCTGATTGACTGACTTCACAATATTAAGAATTCAACCACTCCGATTAGCTGACTTCACAATATTAAGAATTCAACCATTCTAATTTAATGACTTCACAATATAAAGAATTCAACGACTCTGATTGGATTCACAATATTAAAATTCAACGTTCTGATTTGATTGGCTTCACAGTGTTAAGAATTCAACAACTCCGATTGATTATACTTCATAATGTTCAGAATTCAACCAATCTGACTAATTGGCTTCACAATATTAAGAATTCAACTACTCTAACTGATTTGTCATGTATATTCAATCTGCATTGTTTGTTAGGTTTTTTTATTAAAAAAGTTTCTTTTATATCATTATATGCTATTGTAATGTAACATTTATTGTTAGACTTAACCTTGTCCAAAATCAAGTTTATTTTCAACATGACCTGAATTATTGAGTCTTTTAATTCTGTAAACAACTAATACATAGCTAAAATATCCTCCGTGTGTATGGGTTTAATATCGGGATCGTTATTAATAGAAGTAAACATGTTTATTTGGGTCTGGGTCTTGGTTATTGGAATTCCCCATACAATGTATCTGGTGTACCTGACACAGTCCAGGTTATACAGTATAATTTTAGTAAAGGACTTTCTAATTATAGCTAACATTTTATTTTGCAAACATTAAGAAGTTTATAGAAGGTTATTTTCCATTAGGTACTAGGGTTTTTTTTTTAAAATAGAAAATGCTAATTGTGACTGAGGTCAAGTAGAGGACTACATGAGCTTGTCACTGGAAAAGTTATTCATTCGTGCTTTGACATCCGAACAGAATCAAGTTATTGTTGTGTACAGTTTTTGATTTGGTATTATTTAAAATTATTTCTTCTCTGGAAATACAAAATTTCTGAAATAACATTCTTGGAAATAGAGACTTGAATGTATACTGACATTTCAAATAAGGAATTCTACTTGGATTGCGTTAATGTGTTTCAACAAAAGACTGTTGGTACAACAACGCGATAAAAGCCGTCACAGGCGTATAAACACCTTCAGCGTTGGATTTAATTTGGATTTCTACTAAAGTTTATTCAGAGCTTTTATCATTAGGACTTATGTCTGTAATTCTTGGATTATTTTGGGATTTAATTCGCAATAACATAAGTTCTCTTTTTTATTTTCACTTTGTATTGTACTGATGTCAATAAAATATAGAATCGTCTGGGGTAGGAGAGGTGTTAAGCATTCCCGCACTTGTACCAGAAGCCATATTTGTACTGTACCGCTCAAATCGAATTATTCTGATGTTTTGAGTGTAAGACACACTATAGTACTTTGTGCGAGTTGTTATACTTGTTTATTTACAATCATTTCTGTAATGTTACAACTGTTGATTCTTGTTTAAGGACTGTTTTCAGCATGAATCTACTATTTACAAAGCACTGACTCGCCTATGTTTAACAACAGTGGATCGTCAGATCCAGGTAGGCCTGCTTTAAAACCGAAACAGTAATATAACACTGTGCATGGATACAGTGAACGCATTATGTACACTACATGGATACAGTGAACGCATTATGTACACTGTGCATGGATACAGTGAACGCATTATGTACACTACATGGATACAGTGAACGCATTATGTACACTGTGCATGGATACAGTGAACGCATTATGTACACTACATAGATACAGTAACGCATACATGATGTTTATGCCTTATTGTGTTTATTAGCTGAGATATAGAGCGAGAAGTACCGAATCGAACCTCTCTTATAGTTCTATTTATTATGCACAACTCCGTCGATCTCGATACAAGATATATTTCAGCATGTGCTACTAAAAATGTGATATTTTAATATAATTTAATATATCGTTTTGGTTCCACAGATGAAATATATTAGGTACTTACGGAGAGAAGAAAAAATTCCTTTTATTATACCAAACCTGCTCCAAAACAGAAGCTAGACGATTAAATTCAAAAACAGAAACTTAGACGATTAAATTCAAAAACAGAAACTTAGACTATTAAATTCAATCCTCAGCACCCTAGCTCACCGCCCTTTTCGTAGATTCATCTCGCTTTCATGGGCCAGTCAAATACATATAAGTGACTTAAGAGAACGGTAGAATTGGGATGACCTAATCTGTCACAGTAAATTACATTTTTATGATATTTTGGAAACCGTTTGATCTGATCTGATGAAAAAACAAGTCCGATTCAGTTATGAGTCACACCAGACTTATCATATTGTCAAGGAAGGAAGGGGAAATAACTTGATAGAGAGGCAAACGTCATCGCGTCGTATTTCTTCAGCAAAAGTTTTTTCCATATCTAAAATGTAATGCTTTTTCCTATCAGTCGCCGTAGCTCACAAAGTGCTCATGTTTGTTGCTACAGTCAATACTTCTGTAATAACACAACATCAAGCGTCACATGGCATGATGGAAAATCTTATATTTGCACATGTGAAAATATATGAATATATTTTTCACATGCGAAAACACACACACACACACACACATGTATATGTGTACGTATATATACTCGAGAAATCGTTCC